>JARQOC010000009.1:101023490-101089749 GCA_033576535.1 Allobates femoralis | reverse complement strand
ATTGTCGCACATGGCCTTCCCTGGCTGCAGGTTGAGTGGAGACAACCATTGCTGAAACTCTGTCACCAGAGCTGACCACAACTCCTCAGCTGTGTGACCCACATTTCCTAGGCATTTCAAGGTAAAGACCGCCTGATGGCATTGAGCCCTGCTGCCAGCATAGTAGGGAGGTGTGCAGGATTTCTTCTGTGCAGTTACAATGCGGGTGGCATTACCAGACAGTCTTTGGGCAGAGGTGGAGGACCGAGACAAGGTTGAGGAGGCAGAAACAGTGGAGGAACTTCTACCTACAGAGGATGGACGCACAACTCGTGGGGACGTCAAGACTTGGACAGCAGACCCTTCTCCAGCTCTCACCATAGTTTACTAATGCCCAGTCAGTTATGAATGCACCATTTTCTGGGGTGGCTACGGGCTGCAATTTGCAGAGTGGGGCTCATAACCCTTGGGCTTCCACATACTGAGAATTCCAACCCCCAGCTGCCTAGTTGTACCTGGCTGGCACCAAAAATATGGTGAATCCCCACATCATTTGTTTTCATTATTTGAAATAACTGTAAGAAAAAATTACTTTGCCATATTTTTGGTGCCAGCCAGATATAACTAGGCAGGTACGTGCTGCCAAACACCCCCAGCTTCCTAGTTGTACCAGGCTGGCAACAAAAAAAAAGACTTGATGAATCGACACCTTTTCTCTATTTTAGATATCTTTTGTTGGGTAAACTTCTGGTTCCATTTCGAATGAGGTACAGTGTTGTACAGACATGATAAATAGGCTTAACAATAGATGCAACAAATTTTGCCAAAATCCCAATAGTTGATTTGTGTCATTTGACGGAAGCCTCATGCAATTCAGGTTGATGACTTATTTGTCCACATGACTATTTCTCAGTAGGTTTATGGGGATGGGACAGTTAATAAACACAATTAATAAACATAATTTTATATACTTTATATATTTGTTTTTTCGTTAAGCTGTGCTTGCACATTTGTGGATACTGTACTTTGATGTCTGTCATTTATTGATTTATTACTCTTTAGTAATCTCCCTGCATTTTGTGACTCCCCTTCATTCTATATTCAGGCTCTTGGTAGCTATGAACTCGACATGGCTAGAGGGATCATAGGTAAAACAAACATGCACACCTGACGTATTTTGATTAGAATGAACAATTGATATGCTGCACCTGCTGAATTTTCAGAAATACGTTTGATGATAGTTGGAATGACTATAAAAACAACATCATATATGCAGCCTGCTCCAGGCAAATTTTCTTCCACTCCTTGATTATCCGCAGCTGCCATCTTCTCAAGCAGAGCGGAAAGCTTTGTATTACAATTCTACCTCCATTATTAGATAATTAGCTTTTCTCTTTACTATATATTCAGATATTTTTACAAATCATCCACAATTTATCAAGTGTAAAAATTATACAGACACCATTTCTAGAGAATACCAAATGCAAATGACTTATGACCCTTTCTCTCCAGTATTTGAAGTTGAACCCATGAGTGGAACATAAACAGAGAATGGACAGCCTTGCAACTCCTTTTTGGATCAATTCCTTTCTTTTTAGGATTATTACAGACTTAAATATAGGACTCAATACATCAAAACCGTCTGTATTCTGATGAAGAGATGTGCTTGAGTCAGACACTCCTAATTCATAAAGAGTTTTATGCACCTTATGAATTTGATGAGGGCTACATTTGCATAAGAAAACCAAAAGTCATAACACAGTTTAGTTCAGCCTCAAAACTGTGATATTTTTCAAAGATTTTTTACACCAGATTACTGGCATAAAGGATTCGAAATATCAGGTTGTGGCGCTTGTCACAAGTAATAACTAGGCTCAGAAAAGCAGAAGACAAACAGAAATAAATGGAAAGTAAATAACAATAATACTACTTACTGGTAGTAAAGAGAGATCAATACAATCCAAGGTCAGGTCCAGGAAATGGTGCAATACAACAAGGGATGGTCAGAAACAAAATCCAATTAAAGCCGAAGTCAAGAAACAAGAGAGACAAAACCGCATACATAGGTACAAACAAAAAGAGGAGTCAGGTCACAAGCAGAGAGTCAAGTCCAGGCAAGATAGCTTAGACAGGCAGTGTCTGTTTCAGAGCACAAGTCAACACAGCCAGAAGCAAGTGTACAATTGACAGTGAGCATAGCTGCAAGCTTGACTAAATAGGTGACCCCCGCATTCACTAAGGACTGGTAAATTAAAGCACTATATGAGGTGTCACGATCTTGTGTCACCTAAGGGTGACCCCTGCATCCACTAAGGACTGTTAAATACAAGCACTATATGAGGTGTCACGATCTTGTGGACAATGTCCCTGATATATTGATGTAACATAGTAACATAGTATTTAAGGTTGAAGGAAGACCTTAAGTCCATCTAGTTCAACCCATAGCCTAACATGTTGATCCAGAGGAAGGCAAAAAAAAAACACATGTGGCAACACTAAGCTCCACACTGGGGGAAAAAATTCCTACCTGACTCCAGATATGGCAATCAGACTAGCTCCCTGGATCAACGCCCTATCAAACAATCTAGTATATATAACTGGTAATATTATAGTTTTCAAGAAAGGCATCCAGGCCCTTCTTAAATGTTAGTAGTGAGTCACTCATTACAACATCATATGGCAGAGAGTTCCATAGTCTCACTGCTCTTACAGTAAAGAATCCACGTCTGTGATTATGATTAAACCTTCTTTCCTCCAGACGTAGAGGATGCCCCCTTGTCCCCGTCTCAGGCCTAAGAGTAAAGAGATTGTTAGAAAGGTCTCTGTACTGTCCCCTCATATAGTTATACATTATTATAAGATCACCCCTAAGACTTCGCTTTTCCAAGCTAAATAACCCCAAGTATAATAACCTGTCTTAGTATTGCAGACCCCTCAGTCCTCTAATAACCTTGGTCGCTCTTCTCTGCACCCGCTCTAGCTCAGCTATGTCCTTCTTATACACCGTAGACCAGAATTGTACACAGTATTCTAAATGTGGTCGCACTAGTGACTTGTATAGAGGTAAAATTATGTTCTCCTCATGAGCATCTATGCCTCTTTTAATGCATCTCATTATTTTATTTTCCTTTGCAGCAGCTGCCTGACACTGGCCACTAAATGTGAGGTCGTCAACTACCTATACACCCAGGTCTTTTTCAGTAATAGTTTTGCCTAGTGTTTTACAATTAAGAACATAATTATACCTTTTGTTTCCTCTGCCCAAGTGCAAGACCTTACATTTATCCCCATTAAAGCTCATTTGCCATTTATCAGCCCAAGCTTCTAGTTTACATAAATCCTCCTGTAATATAAAATTGTCCTACTATGTATTGATTACCCTGCAGAGTTTAGTGTCATCTGCAAATATTGAGATTCTACTCTGTATGCCCCCTGCAAGGTCATTAATAAATATATTAAAAAGAAGCGGGCCCAACACTGACCCCTGTGGTACCCCACTGTTAACTGTGACCCATTCTGAGTGTGTTCCATTAATGACCACCCTTTGTTTCCTATCACTAAGCCAGTTCTAAACCCACTTACACATATTTTCCCCTATCCCCATTGCTCTCATTTTATGTATCAACCTTTTGTGTGGCACCGTATCAAAAGCTTTTGAAAAGTCCATATACACCACGTCCAGTGCATTTCTTTGGTCCAGTCCAGAACTTACTTCTTCATAGAAGCTTATCAGATTAGTTTGACAGGAACAGTCCCTCGTAAAACCATGTTGATATTGGGTCATGAGAATATTTTTCTTCAGATACTCCAGTATAGCATCTCTTAGAAAACCCTCTAGGATTTTACCCACAGAAGAGGTTAAGCTTACTGGCCTATAATTTCCAAGTCCAGTTTTTGTCCCCTTTTTGAATATTGGCACCACATTTGCTATACGCCAGTCCTGTGGTACAGACCCTGTTTTTATGGAATCTTTAAATATTAAAAATAATGGTCTATCTATGACAGTACTTAATTCCTGCAGGACTCTGGGGTATATCCCTTCCAGGACCGGGGATTTGTCAATTTTAGTGATTTTTAGACGATGCCGTACTTCCTGCTGGGTTAAGCAGGTGACGTTTAATTGAGAGTTTTTGTTATCACTGATCATATTGTCTGTCATGGGATTTTCTTGTGTAAATACTGTTGAAAAAAAGTCATTTAGCATATTGGCTTTTTCATCATCCTCATCCACCATTTCACAAGGGGCCAACACAATCATTTTTTAGTTTCTTACTATTTATGTAGTTAAAAAATATTTTGGGATTATTTTTACTTTCTCTGGAAATGAGTCTCTCTGTCTCAATCTTTGCTGCCTTGATTTGCTTTTTACAGATCTTATTTAATTTTCTGTATTTATTTAATGCCTCATCACTACCTACTTGCTTTAATTCCCTAAATGCTTTCTTTTTGTCACTTATTGCGCCCCTTACAGCCTTATTTAGCCATAGTGGTTTCCTCCTATTTCTAGCATGCTTATTCCTATAGGGTATATATTGTGCACAGGCCCTATTCAGGATGCTAATAAACGTCTCCCATTTGCTTTGTGTACTTTTATGTTTCAGGACATCGTCCCAGTTTATTGCACTAAGATCATCTCTCAACCATTGGAAATTTGCCTTCCTGAAGTTTAGTGTCATTGTAGCCCCTCTACTACACATCTTATTAAAGGATATTTGAAAACGCATTATTTTGTTGGGACCTCCAACCCATATATTTGATATGCGGTCTGGCCTGTTGGTTAATATTAGGTCCAGCAGTGCCCCCCTTCTTGTTGGGTCCTGAACCAGTTGTGAAAGGTAATTGTCTCTCATGGTTGTCAAAAACCTATTACCTTTGCTGGAACTGCAGGTTTCTGTTCCCCAATGTATTTCAGGGTAGTTGAAAAGGTAGGGATGTGAAATGAGAACTATGTTTTGTGATTCTTGTACATTATGAGTAGGTACTGGTTAATTGTTCTGTCTTTATTTAGCTATTCATAGTACACTTGTGCTTATGATATCTCTAAAATATGCAGAATTCCATTATGGTCTTGGTCATTCCTGCTCATTAATGTGTTTTGATCGGAAGGTAGTAAAGTGGTCTTAGGCAAGAATATTTGTACCATCTACAGTAGTTACATGCTTAGTACTTCTTGCCCGGAAGAAAGTAGAGAGAATTGACTGATCTCTCTTTCCTTTACTACTTGGTACATACACTTATATGGCACATAGATTGTTACACATCAATTCTTGAGTGTAGGTAACCTTGTATACACACATTTTTTATACCTTTTTTATATTGCATGTATATATGTTACACGTAGATTTACTGAATGTAGATTATTCCTCTATACAACTTGTGCACAGTGTATTATTTGAGCACATTTTTGGGTTACCACTAAGTGTGTTAGCACAGAAAGGATTGTGTTTGTACAAAGATTGTGCATTATGTGTGTACACATACATGATGTGAATTTTTATGCACTTTATTTTTTACTAGCTGTACTACCCGGCTTCACCCGGGTTAATAACTGCTGTTAACAAAATAGAATGTGTTAACAAAAATGTATTCAGCACACAAAAACCACAAAACAAATCGATAGAAATGTAGTTATTAAAAGGCAAAAACTAAGCTAATAGAAGCATTGCACAACATATATTTCAACACCACAGATATTCCACACAGATTTAACTAAATTGGCCAAGTAATGTGAAGTAATCTTCTACTCCTTATTCGAGAGCCTTTTGGTAGACGACATTCTTAGTTCTTCCTTCAGGTGCAAAGACGAACAGATTTTTGGCTGTTCCAACTCTTGAACAGGCCACATAAAGTTGACCATGCGAAAAGCATGGAGATTGTAAATCAATTCCAACTACTTTCAAAGACTGTCCCTGAGCCTTGTTGATGGACATAGCAAATGCCAGTCGAACAGGAATCTGGAGGCGTTTAAAATCAAAAGGCAAATCAGATGGAATAAGAGGAATTGTTGGAATGGAAAACATCTTCTCCTGTGGCACATCCTGTCAAAATGGTTGCCTCAATTACATGTGGAAACAGGTTCTTAATCAAGAGTCTTGTTCCATTACACAGCTTTGGTGGATCCTCACTTCCCTCTCCTCAGAAAGTTCATTGGCCCTTGAGGAAGCAGCTCTTGTATTCATGTCTGCAAGCCTCGCTTCCCTCTCCTCAGAAAGTTCATCGGCCCTTGAGGAAGCAGCTCTTGTTTTCATGTCTGCAAGCCTCACTTTCCTCTCCTCAGAAAGTTCATTGGCCCTTGAGGAAGCAGCTGCTGTTCTCATGTGTGTCAGCCTTGTTTCTCGGTCTTCACATTTTTCACTCACCCGTAATGCAGCTTTTCTTTTTGCATCAGCTGACATTCGTGCCAAGGAACTCCTTTTCTTATGAGGCATTATTGTGGTAAAAATAGCCTGTAACTGGCAGTTTCTATATCCTCTCACATAGAGGTAATGTGACAGACATCAGCCTTTCCACCAACACACCCTAACTGACATCCTATTACCTCACAGACATCCTATTACCTCACAGAAGCTTTACTGAGAATGTCCTTTGTTGTCTATATTAACCAATCAGAGCTCAGATTAACAGTAGCAAAATAGAAGCTGAGCTGTAATTTGTTGCTATTGGCAGCCTGATAAATCCCCAGGCAACAGGAAACCCTCCCCCCTGACAGTATATATTAGCTCACACATACACATAATAGACAGGTCATGTAACTGACAGCTGCCGTATTTCCTATATGGTACATTTGTTTCTCTTGTAGTTTTGCTGCTTATAATCAGATTTTTATTGTTGAAGGTAGTGATGAACGAGCATGCTCGCCACTACTCAGTACTCGCACGAGTTTCACTGTACTCGGGCTACTCGGCGAGCACCGAGTAATCTCGTGATTCTCGTGCTGTGCTCGTGGTCGTCATCTCTGCATGTTGGCGCTCTTTTGAGGGCCAGCCCACGTGCAGGGATTGGCTGGCAGACCACTGCAATGCCACAGCCCTGTTAGTTGTGGCATTGCAGTGATTGGCCGGCCTGCACAGCGTGACCGAGCCTTTATAAGACCCGGCCCGCGCTGTGCTCTGCACACAGGCATCCAGACAGTGAGTGTAGGGACAGTGTCTGCTGCTGCTTAGGGACAGATTTGCGGCCCTCATAGGTAGATCCGGAGCAGGGCTGCAAACTGCTGCTGAGCTGACCACAACAGTCCTTCTCAGGACTAATCTCGGAGGATATAGGCAGGGTGATCCAGATCGGAGTCCAAGCTTTTCTGTGACCATTACAGTCACCAGACTGTTGTACTTACTAGCTTGATCCAGGTTAGGACATAGGGACTAAAATTGTCATCTTCTGTGACCATTAGAGTCACCAGACTGGTGTACGTACTACCTTGATACAGGTTAGGGACTAAAATCCTAATCTCCTGTGATCTGAGCAGTCACCAGATTGGTGTACGTCATACCTTGATACAGGTTAGGGCCTAAAATCCTAATCTCCTGTGATCTGAACAGTCACCAGACTGGTGTACTCAATACCTGGATACAGGTTAGGGCCTAAAATCCTAATCTCCTGTGACCTCTACAGTCACCAGACAGTTGTCGCTCTATACAGGCAAAATGCGCAAGGGCGTTGGCAAGGGCGTTGGCAAGGAACAAGGAAGTGGACGTGATGGTGGTGCAGGCAGGGGCCGAGGTCGTGTGCAAGCACTAATTTCGCAACAACAAAGGGCCACATCTCCTCGCTCGCACGTCCTGTCCCAAATTCTTGGGGCCCGCAGCAGTACACCGCTGTTGAACCAAGACCAGTGTCAACAGGTTGTTACTTGGATAGCGGATAATGCTTCAAGTCAGATGGGCACCTCCACAAACACCCTGTCTTCCACACGGTCAAGTGTCAGTAGCCGTAAAACTGCACCGCACATTTCCCAACCTGATCCTCCTTCCTACCACCAGGCCGAGTACACGTCCACGGACATTACTAATCCCACACTAGGACACTCGGAAGAGCTGTTCACGTATCCATTCGCAGAATCTGGCCTGTCGCCACCTCGTCTTGTGGGTGATGAGGAGATGGTATGTACAGATGCCCAAATATTTGAGCAGCCACGTTCGCAAGAACGGAACGTTGGCAAAGTGTCTCAACAAGGGGTGGACGATGATGAGACACAATTGCCAAGAAGTCAGGAGGAGGATCAGGGTGCGGAAGAGGAAGACGACGTGGTGGATGATCCAGTAGCTGACCCAACATGGCAGGAGGATATGCAGAGCGAGGACAGCAGTGCACAGGGGGAGGGAGGCGAAGCATCCCAACAGGCAGTACGAAGCAGGGTCGTGTCCGCAGGCAGAAGGCAGGCAACCGTTCCCCGGAACAACAACACGACTCAAGGTGCCTGTGCAAATGTTCGGTCTTCCCGAGTCTGGGAGTTTTTTAAGTTGGCTCCAGAAGACTCTAAAAAGGCCATTTGCCACACCTGCCATGCCAGTATCAGCAGGGGTACGAAAACTAGCAGCCTGACCACCATCAGCATGATCAGGCACATGTCAGCCAAGCACCCGAATTTGTGGGAAGTACAACAGAGTCGAGGAGCGGTGCTTGCTGATGTCACTGCTACATCTTCGCCTGTTGTGCGTGCGAGCCAATCCCCTGTCCATGCTGGCCGCGAACAAGCCTTCGGCCCTGCACCTGAAGTTGCCCATGCACAAATTACACCACCATCAAGCACGTCCTTGTCCCAGTGCAGCGTTCAATTATCCATTCAGCAAACATTTGAACGCAGGCACAAATACGCTGCCAACACCCCACATGCCACAGTCCTGAATGATCACATTTCGCGACTCATAGCGCTAGAAATGTTGCCTTTCCGGCTGGTGGAGACGGTAGCATTCCGCGACCTGATGGCAGCTGCTGTCCCACGTTACTCGGTCCCCAGCCGCCACTATTTCTCCAGATGTGCCGTCCCCGCATTGCATAACCACGTGTCCAACAGCATCACACGTGCCCTGAACAACGCTGTTTCAGCCAAAGTCCACCTAACAACAGACACGTGGACAAGTGCTTGTGGGCAAGGCTGCTACATCTCCTTGACGGCACACTGGATTAATATTGTGGAGGCTGGGACCCAGTCTGAGCGAGGGACGGAACACGTCCTTCCCACACCAAGGATAGCAGGCCCTACCTCTGTCAGGGTTTCACCGACACTCTACAGCTCCGGAATGTCATGCTCCTCAGCCTCCTCCTCCTGCGCATCCTCATCCACTGTACCCTCCACACCAGTCCCAAGCTGGAAGCACTACAGCACTGCCTCTGCAAAGTGGCAACAGGCTGTGCTGAAGCTAGTCTGCATAGGTGACAAACCCCATAATGCAGAAGAGGTGTGGACAGCTCTGAAACAGCAGGCAGATCACTGGCTCACACCTCTGAACCTAAAGCCAGGAAAGGTCGTGTGTAACAATGGCCGGAACCTGGTGGCAGCTTTGAGGCGAGGCCAGCTGACGCATGTTCCATGCGTGGCCCATGTGCTCAACCTGGTGGTTCAGCGGTTTATAAAGTCATACCCAGAGGTGTCTGACCTGCTGGTAAAAGTTCGCCGTCTGTCTGCACATTTTCGCAAGTCACCTGCTGCTTCAGCTGGCCTTGCCGGCTTTCAGCGCCGTTTGCGTCTTCCGGCCCACAGACTGGTGTGTGATGTCCCCACGCGTTGGAATTCAACTCTGCACATGTTGGTCAGGATATGTGAGCAGAAGAGGGCAGTTGTGGATTACCTGCATCACCTAAGCCGTCGGAAATGGGTCAAACTCCACACATAACACCTGAGGAGTGGAGATGGATGTCCGACCTATGTACCGTCCTCCAAAACTTTGAGGACTCCACCAAGATGGTGAGAGGCGATGATGCCATTATTAGCGTCACCATACCACTACTCTGCCTTCTAAAATGGTTTCTGCTGAAAATCAAAGAGGATGCATTGCAGGCCGAGCGCGATGACTTGGAGCAAGAAACAGTAGTGGGTGTGGGTGAAAACACACAGCCCAGCCTCATCTCATCACAACGTGCAGTGGAGGACTATGACGAGGAGGAGGAGGAGGATGAAGACATGGAGCAACTCTCTGGCCAAATTGAGGATATGACATGCACACCAGTCATACCCTCGATTCAGCGTGGCTGGCCAGAGGACAGAGGAGATGAGGAGGAGGAGGAGGAGGAGGACAGCATGTTCAGTCATCGTGTTGGTCTGGATACTGAAGTGATGGCTGTTAAGAGTCTGGCGCACATGGCTGACTTTATGGTAAGCTGCCTGGCTCGTGACCCTCGCGTTCAGAACATCTTGGCCGACTATCAGTACTGGTTGGCAACACTGTTAGACCCACGCTACAAGGAGAACTTTATGTCTCTCATTCCTGAGGCGGAGAGGTCAGCCAAAATGCAGCAGTTCCACAGGGCCATAGTCACGGAAGTAGGCAAATCATTCCCCTCACAAAACACTAGCGGCATAGGTCAGGATTCGGTGGACAACCAAGGCGTACGGCCGAGAGGGGCACAAGTCCAATCCGCCAGAGATAGGGGAACTGTCTTTACGATGTGGGACAGTTTTCTCAGCCACTCACGTACCACAGCCCCTGAGGTGCGGGGTACTGCCACCAGAAATGCTAAGTTTGGGCAGATGATGAAGGAGTACCTTGCAGATCGAACAACTGTACTGCGAGATTCCTCGGTGCCTTTCAATTATTGGGTCTCCAAGCTGGACACATGGCATGAATTGGCTCTCTACGCCTTGGAAGTCCTGGCCTGCCCTGCCGCTAGTGTTTTATCAGAGCATGTTTTCAGTGCTGCAGGTGGAATCATTACTGATAAACGCACCCGCCTGTCAACTGAAAATGCTGACAGGCTGACTCTGATCAAGATGAACAAGGGTTGGATTGGGCCAGACTTCACCCCACCACCAGCAAATGACAGCTGAATTAAAATT
This sequence comes from Allobates femoralis, assembly GCA_033576535.1. Lineage (NCBI taxonomy): Eukaryota > Metazoa > Chordata > Amphibia > Anura > Aromobatidae > Allobates > Allobates femoralis. The sequence continues at coordinate 101,078,777 of JARQOC010000009.1, read as the reverse complement.
TTGTTATGTGAATTTGCCATGTACCTCCACTCACCCATGGGTACACACTTCAGGACTTTGGCTAATTGCTGGACTGCTCCTCCTTCTCCTCATGTGCCACCATGATGACCGTTACAATAGTTAGGCTGTTGTTTGAGGTATACCCGCAGTGGTAAATTTTTTCGCCCATTCTTTTAGAATGGGCATTACAACGAGAGGAGACCCGCTCCTTTTCAATGGGAAAAATGTTTTGAGGCCCTCCTGCACGTCTCTAATTCCAGGGACAATGTGGAGCCTCCCAATTTTTGGCTGCCCTGCCAAAGGGCAATACTACAATACACCCACTTGAGGTTTGCAGGCCTTCCTGCATGTCTGTATCCAGGGGCATTGTTGAACCTCCCAATTTTTGGCTGCCCTGGCCAAAGGGCAATACTACAATACACCCACTTGAGGTTTACAGGCCCTCCTGCATGTCTGTATCCAGGGTCATTGTTGAACCTCCCAATTTTTGGCTGCCCTGCCAAAGGGCAATACTACAATACACCCACTAGAGGTTTACAGGCCCTCCTGCATGTCTGTATCCAGGGTCATTGTTGAACCTCCCAATTTTTGGCTGCCCTGGCCAAAGGGCAATACTACAATACACCCACTTGAGGTTTACAGGCCCTCCTGCATGTCTGTATCCAGGGGCATTGTTGAACCTCCCAATTTTTGGCTGCCCTGGCCAAAGGGCTATACTACTATACACCCACTTCAAGTTTACAGGCCCTCATGCATGTCTCTATCCAGGGGCATTGGTGAACCTCCAAATTTTGGACTGCCCTGGCAAAGGAAAATACTACAATAAACCCAGTTCCTCAAAATGGGCACATTATTTCAAGACAGGGATTCATGTACGTCTCTTCTCAGGGACATCGGAGTGCCGCACAATGTTTTCACGTAAAATCTTTCATGTAATCACAAAAAGTAACACACACCAGCTGTATCTCACTATTGGGTATGTGCCCTTAACATTTCCACCCTAAATATTCATTTTGGTATCATTTTGGAAGGTTTCTGGTGACTCCGTAAAATTGGCGTGAAACTCGGACAAGATTGTTCACAGCTGTGACTTTTGAGTGAGAAATGCTTCCAGGGGTCTTCCCCATGGTGTTGCCATGTCATTTCAGAACTCTTCTGAGACTTTTGTGACATTTTTAGGGTTTTTCCATGCTGCCGGCAGTCATTTCATAAAAATACTCATGTCTCCCATAGGATAACATTGGGCTCGGTACTCGGGCCGAGTACACGAGTATCTCGAGATGCTCGGCCCGAGCTTCGAGCACCCGAGCATTTTAGTACTCGCTCATCACTAGTTGAAGGATAATACCAGACTTGTGTGTGTTTTAGGGTGATTATGTGGCGAGGTTTGTGTATGTGTGGTGAAATGTGTTTTGAGGGTGGTATATGTGTTCAAGCACGTGGTAGTGTGAGGCGCATTTTGTGTGTGTGTGTTCATATTCCCGTGTGTGGTGAGTATCCTATGTCGGGGCCCCACCTTAGCAACCGTATGGTATATACTCTTTGGTGGCATCGCTCTCATTCTTTAAGTCCCCCTTGTTCACATTTGGTAGCTGTCAATTTGCCTACAACACATTTCCTTTCACTTTTTCCCTATCATGTAGACAGGGCCAAAATTGTTTGGTGAACGCTCAGGGTTAAAATTTCGCCTCACAACATAGCCTATGACGCTCTCGGGGTCCAGACGTGTGACTGTGCAAAATTTTGTGGCTAAAGCTGACAGCTGTCGACTTTCCTCCAACACTTTTCCTTTCCCTTTTTCCCCATTATGTAGATAGGGGCAAAATTGTTTGGTGAATTGGAATGCGCGGGGTTAAAATTTCGCCTCACAACATAGCCTATGATGCTCCCGGGGTCCAGACGTGTGACTGTGCAAAATGTTGTGGCTATAGCTGACAGCTGTTGATTTTCCTCCAACACTTTTCCATTCACTTTTTCCCCATTATGTAGATAGGGGCAAAATTATTTGGTGAACTGGAACGCGCGGGGTTAAAATTTCGCCTCACAACATAGCCTATGACGCTCTCGGGGTCCAGATGTGTGACTGTGCAAAATTTTGTGGCTGTAGTTGCGACGGTGTAGATGCCAATCCCGGACATACATACACACATACATACACACACACATTCAGCTTTATATATTAGATTATTTTTATTATTTTTGTTTTGCTTTCACTGGTGTGTTTAGTTATAGTCTGATTCTTTCTTTATAGTGTCAAATTAATTTTTTATTACACAATTATTTATTATTTATTATTTTTTATCACTAGTCTTGTACTAATTTGGGCTAGTTTTTTGCTTGAACAAACTATACTGCAGCACCTTGACCACCACTTACCTCGATTGCCATCTGAATTGCTTGAATGGCATTTACTATTGAGAAGTAATATAGCTCTTCATGAGACCATTACCTTAATCACCTTTGTCTTTTTTACTCATTTGGTTCTCTCTTCTTCCTATAGTGGATTAATAATAATTGGATGCTTATAATCATGGTGTTTTCATCACAATATTTTTAGTGAAAATTATTGATTTATACTTTTTAAATTATGTACCAATAAAATTGACTTTTTTTACCAAAGATTTGGGCTATAAACTCTTTTTTGATAGGTTGTGGTTGCTTTGAGTTTGCCTAGCTTGCTAGTGGCCTACGATCGGTTTTCTTGACTAAATAGAGGCAAAATTAATTGAGCTGAATTCAGGTAATTGAGGCACAGAGCCAGCCCAGTATGACAGTCTGCACAAACCTAGAACAATCACAGGCAATGTTGAGATCATATAAAGAAAAAAGGGGAGACAAAGAGGTGCAAATGGGTCTTATCGTTTTACGGATAAGGTAGTACCGTCATAGGTGTATGTGCTCACTTGATCCAGTTGTGTTTCCCCAAAACTGGTTAATTAGCTCAGACAGCTGCTGCTGGATCCGCACTCCCACGTAACAGTGGTGATGTATCCAAGAAAAAGACCAGAGAGAGATTGTGCTTTATTGATCCGCGCTGCCGTCCCACCGTACCCAAACAAATGCCAGGAAAGCCAAGAGTATGCAAGCTGATTCTTTATGCCATCATTATTTCCATCCAATGCGTTTCGGTACAGGCCTTGTACCTTCCTCAGAGCATATCCCTAAGGAAGGTACAAGTTCTGTACCGAAATGCGTTGGTGGAAATACTGATGGAATAAAGAAGAAGCTTGCATACTCTTGGCTTCCCTGGCATTTGTTCGGGTACGGTGGGACGGCAGCGCGGATCACTAAAACACGATCAATCTCTGGTCTTTTTCTTGAATGTTGAGATCATGACAGTACCCCCTCTTCAAGGAGGGGCCACCGGAACCCCAGGTTTCCCAGGAAACCTCCAATGAAAGTTCCGGACCAACCGATTAGCCCTTACAGAATGAGCCGGAACCCAGGACCGTTCTTCAGGTCTATTCCCCTTCCAATGCACAAGATATTGAAGGGAATTTCAGACCATTCGGGATTCAATGATCCTTTGAACCTCATATTCCAGGGTCCCCTCAATGGACATCAGAGGAGGCGGGGGTGAAGAAGACTAAGAAGAAGGAACAAACTCCTTCAACAATGACTTGTGGAACACATTAGGAATACGGAACGACCGGGGAGTTTTAATTAGTAGACAACTGGATTGATTACCTCCAAAATCTCATACGGAACGATGAACCTAGGACCCAACTTCAGCGAGAGCATCTTTAATCTAATATTCTTTAAGGATAGCCATACCTTATCACCCACATTGAAAACGGCCCCCGACGAGCGACTCCAATCGGCCTTTCGTTTCTGCCAATACTGAGCCACCCCAATGTTCAGCTTAACCTCCCTCCAAGCAGTCCCCAGCTCCTGAATGGTGACATCTACCCCAGGACACCCAGAACTTATCTGGGAGAATTCACCAAAGTGAGGATGAAACCCATAATTACGGAAAAACAGCAAAGTTCATGTGGACTGATTAACCCAACTGTTGAAGGCAAATTCAGCCAGAGAAAGAAACAAAGGCCAGTGCTCCTGCTGATCGGCGACAAAACGTTTCAAAATTTGTTCCAGAGACTGAATAGTTCTCTCCGTCTACCCAATAGTTAGGTAATAAGCAGAGGAGAAGGATGAATCAATCCTTAATTTATAGGTGAATTGAACTTCACTAGCAGACACAATATTAAGGGGAATCCCATGCAATTGCACCATATGAACAATAATCAGTTTGGAGAGAGTGACAGCATTTCGTAACCCAGATAATGGAACAAAGTGAGCTTGCTTGCTGAATCGATCGACCACCACCCAAATAGCAGTCATCCCCCAGGCAGAGGTAAATCAGAAATGAAATCCATGGACAAATGAGACCATGGCCTTTCCGGAATCAACAAAGGAGCAAATTCCCCGGCCGGAAATACTGTACTTTGGCGCGTGCGCATGTTTCACAAGCTGACACAAATTCTCTAATATCTTTCTGCATAGTGGACTACCAAAAGAGTCTAGCAACTGCCTTCTGGGTGGCAGTGACCCCAGGATGACCACTCAACACAGAATCATGGAATTCTTGTAAAAGACATTATCTGAGAAACACAGGAACAAACAATTTGGATTCAGGCATATAGGAAGGAGGCAAGGACTGAGCAGTATGAATTTCAGCTATCAACTCAATACCCTGAGGAAGAATGGAGGAAGGAGGTTCTAGAGAAGACAATGAATCAAAGGGAGACAGGGCATCAGCTCAATTCTTAGGGTGCGTTTACACATTTGTGTAGCCAAAACCAGGAGTCGATGATTAAAACCAGCAGTGGGTGATTAAATACAGAAGTGGAGCACTTGTTTCTATTCGATTTTCCTCTGAATGTTCCACTCCTGGTTTTGGCTACAAAAACTGCACCAGCACTCGCGTAAAAATATGCGGCAAATACGCAATGTGTGAACGCACCCTAAGATTCAGGTCTTAACGTAATAAATAAAACAAATCTAGAAAAAAATAAAGACTATTTGGCCTTTCTAGTGGTCTACCGCTTGGCAGATTAAATATAGGCTAAATTTTTGAGATCTGTCACCACATTGACTGGATGAATGGCTCCTTCCAAAAAATAGCTCTATTCCTCAAAAGCCAATTTGACAGCAAGCAACTCTCGATTGCCAACATTGTATTTTCTTTCAGCAGGAGAAAAAAATTTTAGAGTGAAAGGCACATGGTCGCAGGTTAGTTAAGGTCTTAGGACCTTGAGACCTTGAGACAATACAGTCCCCACCATGACCTCAGAAGCACCTACCTCCACAGTGAACTGCCTCTGGAGGTCTGGTTGAATAAGCACAGGAGCAGACATAAAACATGTTTCAAATTCTGAAATGCCCTGACCGATTCTGGCGACCAAACCTTTAGCTTCGCCCCTTTACAAGTGAGGACCGTATGAGGCTTATCTATTTGAGATAAACCTCTAATGAACTTTTTATAATAATTTGCGAACCCCAAAAAGCGCTGCAGGGCCTTGAGATCGCTGGGTTAAACCAAATCAATGATGGCCTGAACCTTGCTGTCAGGGTGGGATGCGGGACAGGAGCACGGGCCTCAGCGCTTGTTCCCGCCATGCTCTGTGTATACAGTATAACACTGACCAGGGCGGGAACAATTGCTGCTGACAGGGCGGGAGGCGGGAGCAGGAGCGAGAGGCCGACAATAGGAACTCCACGCTCTGCGCCTGCGTGTGATAGCACAAGGAGACGCAGGCGCAGAGCGAGGAGAGCTGACAGGCCATCAAGGAGGTGGCCAGGACAGGGAGGAGGGAGGAACATAGAAGCAGGGGGCAGGAATAGCCCCCGGGAAGGGCCTGACTCATGTGGATCTGGTAATGACCTCCTGAACTCAGTTGTACACATTTTAAAAGGCTGTATTTCATGATTTAGACATCAGAAACACTTGGGGGACCCCTTGCCTGAATACAGCATACATGCTGCATTCAGTGCTGCCTTTAGATTGAAATCTTTGGGGGCGTGACAGGTCCTCTCTAAGATTCCAATCAATGATTGGATTATGTATACGCAGCCTAGGAATACCCAACACAATTCAAGCAGGTAAATTGTCCAAAACATAGCAGGAGATTTGTTCCGTGTGAGGGGACCCCACCTTGAGTGTGAACTCCACAGTAACAAACTGAACCAAATTCTTGAGCAACGGAGTTCAATCAATGGCCATGATTTGAATGGGGTTTACTCACTTAACTGTCCCTAACTCTAACTTCAGAACCAGTCCTGAATCAATAAAATCAGCCACTGATCCACAGTCAATAAAGGCAAATGTTAACACACTGATTTTGAAAGAGAAGGTCAGTATTCAACAATACTTTGTCGGAGGAGTAACAGGGTACTTGGTGTCTGGGTGACCTCCTTGACAGTCACACCGTCTTAGGCGTTTCCCAACAGCTTGTTCGCTGCAGGTCTTGTCAAACAATCCTTTAAGAAATGACCAGCTTGGCCACAATAGAAACAAAGTCCAAGTTCCAGACGGCGTCTCCTCTCAATAATACTTGAACTGGCAGCTCTAACCTTCATAGGTTCCGTCTCCGGAAAACTAACCAGGGCAGATGGACGAAATTAGACCTCTTGTTGAGCCTCACAACTCTCCCGCATCCTCTGATCCATGCAGATAGCCTGAGTCATGGCCTCCACCAAACAACCAGTTGGAGCATGAAGAGCTAGAGGCTAGGGTAAAATCTGCATCAGCCCTCAGGCTGACGATTCTGTTTAAATCATAGTTTTTCTTAGCCTGAAAGCATAGTGCTTTAAGAATGTAACACTATGCGCCGGCTGCCTATGCATCACTAGGGATACCTGATGCTTTGTGCAGCTGCCGGCTCCACAAACAAGGACGCTGCAAACTGAGTTTCAAAAGCAAAAGCACATATCCGGTCCTTGTGTGTGGAGCCAGCAGCTGAGCGCAGCGTCAGGTATCCATAGTGATGAATAGGCAGCCGACGCATAGTGTTACATTCCATTAACGCTATGCGCTCAGGCTGAGAAAAACTAAGTTTTAAATGGAATCGTCAGCCGGAGGGCTGATGCAGTTTTGACCCTAGCCAGAACATCCTTTAGAGTCTCCGAGAGACCCCCTGAGGAATTGGCATCTGAAAGCTGCATCATTCCACAGAACCTCAGAAGACCACTGACGAAACTCAGTACAATAGTCTTCTGCTGTGCGGTTGCCCTGTGTCAGGTTCATGATCTTTGTCTCTGCCACCTTGACCCTGTCAGGTTCATCATATATTTGCCTTAAAGCATCAAAAAAAGTGTCCACTGAAAGACGTTCATGAGCAAGAGAGGATAGAGAAAATGCCCAGGTCTGAGGACTCCCCCCCCCCCCCCCATCCACCCTCAAAAGTGACATGATAAATCCCACTTGCTGTGACTCATTCCCAGATGACCGAGTGTGCAAGGTAAAAAACTATTTATAATTCTCCTTGAAAATTCTGAACTGGTCTTTTTCCCCTAAAAGATTGTCAGGGAGTGCTACAACAGGTTCAGAGGGTCTCAAAGATGTCACAGGGTTCAGAAGTCATGACGGCAGTCAGATGAGAGAGATTCTGAGGGGCAGGAAAAGCACCAGACATCTGACCCTGTAACTGAGCCCAAGAGGCTGCCAGTTTGTGTTGTTCCAAGGCCATATCATGGACTAACAGACAGATTCGCCACCTGGTCACACAAAGTAAGTAACAGATCCATAGGTGGGAGAAAAAATGACGCTGTATTGTAATGTGACGTTAGTCACAAGTAATAACTAGTCTCAGAGAAGCAGAAGACAAACAGAAATAAATGGAGAGTAAATAACAATAATACTACTTATTGGTAGTAAAGAGAGGTCAAAACAATCTGAGGTCAAGTCCAGGAAATGGTGCAGTACAACAAGGGGTGGCCAGAAGTGAAATCCAATTCTAGCCATGTGGTGGCTCTTTCCCTGGAGGGATATCTGGCTAGTCCTGTGTTGAGACTCCTAAACGAGGCTCCACAGACTTTATTTGCATATTTGTAATTCCCAGGGGACAATGCACCAAGGAATTAACTGTGCTGAGTGCTTTAGCCGGTTGCCCGCAGTGCTTTCTTGGACTGGTCTCCCTGAGATCAGTGATTGCTTCGTGTTGTGTGTTTAGTTCCTGACTTTGTTGCTGCTTCACAAGCCCTATGTCACATAAGTCTTGTGTGCCCTGCTAGCACTAAATTAACTCTTCTATATAGTGCAGTTACAGCTCTATGGACATCGGCACTCTTTAAAACCTGTACTGCACCAATAAGTATTGGACTTATTTTTCTGGGGATTCCCTTTTCAGGACTCTGGGGGTTTATTATTATTAGACTGTGTTTTTTTCCATTCCAAGGATCTATAGATCTCTTATGAATCGATAAGACCATAACTGCTCCTCAGCTCTGACCCCACTCATGGAACAAAGAGTTTTCAGCCTGACAGTCTCATGCTGCTGGTGAGAAGAGGAAGTGTGTCGGGGTCGTAGATGCTGAGAGCTGCAGGATCATCCCACATTCCAGCCCCCTCATATTTCTGTATAGGGAAGGGGCGTGGCAGGGGCCATGGCCACCAGCCTCATGCTCACACATACAATCCTGTCCCTGATATACCATTCTACAATGTGTGCAAAATTATTAGGCAAATGAGTATTTTGATCACATGATACTTTTTAGACATATTGTCCTAATCCAAGCTGTATAGTACATAAGCTGTACTTGAGAGCCAACTACCAATTAAGTAAATCAGGTGTTGTGCATCTCTGTAATGAGAAGAGGTGTGGTGTAATGACATCAACACCCTATATAAGGTGTGCTGAATTATTAGGCAAATGCCTTTCCTTAGACATAAGATGTCTTGCAGAGGGATGCAGCAGTCTTAACATTGCCAAACTTTTGAAGCGTGATCACCGAACAATCAAGCATTTCATGGCAAATAGCCAACAGGGTCGCAAGAAGCGCGTTGGGCAAAAAAGGTGCAAAATAACCGCCCATGAATTGAGGAAAATCAAGCTGCCAAGATGCCATTTGCCACCAGCATTGCCATATTTCAGAGCTGCAACGTTACTGGAGTATCAAAAAGCACAAGGTGTGCTATACACAGGGACATGGCCAAGGTAAGGAAGGTTGAACAATGACCACCTTATAACAAGACACATGAAATAAAACATCAAGACTGGGCCAAGAAATATCTTAAGACTAATTTTTCAAAGGTTTTATGGACTGATGAAATGAGAGTGACTCTTGATGGGCCAGATGGATGGGCCAGAGGCTGGATCAGTAAAGGGCAGAGAGCTCCACTCCGACTCAGATGCCAGAAAGGTGGAGGTGGGGTGCTGGTATGGGCTGGTATCATCACAGATGAACTTGTGGGACCTTTTCGGGTTGAGGATGGAGTGAAACGCAACTTTAGGACCTACTGCCAGTTTCTGGAAGACAAATTCTTCAAGCAATGGTACAGGAAGAAGTCGATATTGTTCAAGAAAAACATGATTCATTTCCGGCGCCGGGTGACGTAGTACAGCCGCGCCGCTCTGTCAGCTTCAAAATGCACACTGCGCATGCACATGCGCAGTGCGAGACTTGAAGCTAACAGCGGCGTGGCTGTACTACGTCACCCGGCGCCGGAAATGACGCGGATCGCGTCATACAGCCCCCACACTGAAGCCCGGACGCTATGGGAGAGCGGGGAGGCGCGCAGGGAGGCGGCAATTTTAATCTAGGATGAAGATCAAGCCTGAATAGGCGTGATATGATGAAGAGGGGCAGCTCTGGCTGAGTGACTATGAATACCATAGTCACTCATTATCATCAGTAATGAGGTACTATAATAACGTTTTTATTCACTTTGACTATGTGCATTTAGGAGGTAAAAGGAGTGTAGGGAAAGTGTTAATATGCTCTAGGGACAGCTTTTAATAGCTTAAAACGTGTTTTGGGGGTGACAGGATCCCTTTAAATAGTCTAGCTGTTTTTATTGCAAAGAATCTGCGTCTGTGATTATGATTAAACATTTTTTCCTCCAGACGTAGAAGATGCCCCCTTGTCACCATTGCAGGCCTAAGGGTAAAAAGATCATTAGAAAGGTCTCTGCACTGTCCCCTCATATATTTGTACATTGTAATTAGATCACTCCTAAGGGCCACTTTACACACACCAACTTCTGTGACCAACTTCTGAACAGATCTCTGGTTGCAGTGAAATCATGGACACATTGTTCCATTTGTACACAGGCACAAAATGGAGCAATGTGTCCATGATTTCACTGCAACCAGAGATCTGTTCAGAAGTTGGTCACAGAAGTTGGTGTGTGTAAAGCGGCCCTTAGTCTTCATCTTTCCAAACTCAATAACTCCAAGTTTAATAACCTGTCTTGGTATTGCAGACTAGAGATGAGCAGTGTTCGATTCGAAATGTTCACCAATCTCAAATTCGACCTGTTTTGGGCGATGTTCGAATCATTCGGCGAATGCGAACAATTAGCTTTAAATTCGGCAGTTCGAAGTTATATTCAATACGGTTCGTTCACCAAAAGCGTAACTGGCTTTTCACAGTAATACTGTTTTTGAATGTTAAGATCCAGTTTCACTATGGGGGGAGGGAAGGCGGTGTTTAGATCAGTGCAGTTGAAATAATGCCGATCTCCATTTTTATTTCTCCTAACCGCATATACGGTGGGGCGGTGCAGGCTGTCATCCTATCACACACACACACGCACAGCAAAGTGCATTTTTTTGCACACTAGCAAGGGAATGTGTCATTGGCTGTGTATGTCATATGTCCTTGCCCTATAAGACCCGGCCATTTTCCCCATCGCCGCCATTACCTCAGTGCTGCAGTTGTGTGTCAATCAGGAACCGCTACTGCTGCTGTGGGCCCTATAAAGTGTGACTAAGAGATAGGTTTAGGGAGTAGGGACTACTTGGAATATCAGCCCTTTTGATTTTTACTTCATAGAAGTAGGGACTAGTTGTGATTTTCAGAGGGCTAGGTTAGAGCAGTTCCTAGCAGTTTTTGCCAGGCAGGTGTGTGCCAGTGCTGTGCAAGTGTTTTTCACAGCATCTGGCCACATCTAGCTCAGGCAATCCTTTTGGGCAGGTAGTATAGCACTGCTGTGAAGAAAGCTACACCACCTGTCTTCAGTAGCCATTTTTTTACTGTAGCTAGCCCAAGCAATCCTTTTGGGCTAGTAGCAGTGTCTGGTATTCAGTGGTGTAGCCCAGCTCTAAAGTAACCTACACCACCTGTCTATGCAGTAGCCAATTTTTAACTGAGCTAGCCCAGTGTGAGGCACCGCCGGCATGATCCGCATGGCCGGGGTACATCACATGTAGGATCAGAGGATGATCCTGTGCACACTGGCCGGTTTTCCTGTGATGGTAATACTGTGTGAACCAACCTGAAGACAATGAGTTCATGAGCCTAATGAGCGGCAGTGAGAGTGAGAGGAGTCCATAAAGAATAGGATGTGATGAGTGAGTGCTGACAACCCGGAACACAGGGAGTTAACCTGAGCTGTGTGGAAGCTGATGATTAGCAGCTGAGGGGGTGTGTCCAGGTGGGAGTGGCTGGCACGATAAGAGCCGGCCACCTGAGTGATTGTGAGAGAGATTCATGCTGGAGGCTGAGATTCATTCATTCAGGAGGCTGAGCTTGATCCTGGAAGCTGAGAGTGATTGAGATGGAAGCTGAGACCAGCCTGAGTGCAGAGCAGTCCAAGGCTCTGTGTGCATGACATGATGGGAGCATGCTAGCTCCATGCCGGTGCCGAGGTCCGTGGTCGTGTCCACACCCAGAGGGGGAAGCCATGGTTGACCCGTGGACGCTAGACCGGGCGTGGGGTGAAACACGCCCGGGAAAGGAGCCTGTGGGGATGCCTGGTGGAACCTGTGACCCAGGTAGCGAGACCCGGATCCGTGCCCGGTAAGAAAGCAGTTCCCGAGCGATAGTGTGAACTGTGCACCTTGTGTGTGTAAATCATGTTAGGCGAGTATAGACCGCCCTTGGGACCGACTCAGTGGAGTCCGTTAAAGGTCCTGATGAACCGGAATGTATGTAGCCCTTGGAGGCAATTGTATGTAGAATGCCAGGCGGGCATAGACCGCCTTTAGGTCCGAGTCAGAGTGCTCAGTTAAAGGACCTGATGAAACAATGTGTGTAACTATGTGTATGAGGGCTTAAGTAATGGCCCTGAATGAGAGATGATGACCTATGTAAGACCCATGTATAATCATGTGGAGAGACAGTGACCCAGCTGGTATGGATGATGTTGGAGGCGTTCCGTCCTTGGGACGAGAGGGAGGCTTGCCCTGCTGCATGCAGAGGGTACCTGATCCCTCAACCACGACCTCTAATGGTGTGGGTGTGCCTGTGGTGCCAGAGGCAGGGGTAATAGGGCTCCTAGTAGGTATCGGATGTGGTTCCCGTGTACTATGGTTTGCCAATCCCTGTAATGGGCCATGGAGGGGCCACAGTCCATGGATGTGGGCTGTGAGCAGGTGTGTGATCCATGGACGTTTGAATGATGGATCACATACGGTATGTAAGGTCCCGGTCAGGCAGGATTCCTGACTACGGGTGAATGTATATCATCATGCTGGGGTGACTAAAGCCAGGCGGCAGGTACCGCCATTGGGACCCACAGGGCCCGTTGAGGCGTATGTAACGAAGGTCAGAAGCAGGGGTTAAAAGGGCTCCCGTACTGGGTAACGCGTGGTTAGGCCGGAGGCCGCAGCCACGGGTTACTAGGGTTTGCCAATCCCTGTTATGAACCCGGAAGGGTCATCATCGAAGTATATCAAATGTATTTATTATAAAGGTACTGTAAGATGTGTAAGTAGGCCGGAGGCCGTAGCCACCACGGGAGCTGTTAGTAGAGCTCCAATGGGGACAGAGAGTCGTGGTTACAGGTCCCGGGTTACTATAAATCGTTATGTGCAATATAAGTTATGTGATGTTAAATGTAAATGTATGGTGTATTTATGTAAAGTGTTGTTAATCAATGTGATATGTGTCAAACATGCTACCCGGGTTATGTGATTAATATGTGAAAATAAACGGGTAGACATTGGTTAACCTTATAAACACGTGTTCTTGTCGTTTTGCAAGCGGGTTCCCCGGTTGCTACCTCACACCAGGCAATCCTTTTGGGCTAGTAGCAGTGTCTGGAAGTCAGCAGGGTAGCCCAGCTGTAAGTAAGCTACACCACCTGTCTGTCCAGTAGCCAATTTTTTACTGCAGCTAGCTCAGAAAATCCTTCTGGGCTAGTAGCAGTGTCTGGTAGTCAATGGTGTAGCCCAGCTGTAAAGTAAGCTACACCACCTGTCTGTCCAGTAGCCAATTTTTTACTGCAGCTAGCTCAGAAAATCCTTCTGGGCTAGTAGCAGTGTCTGGTAGTCAATGGTGTAGCCCAGCTGTAAAGTAAGCTACACCACCTGTCTATCCAGTAGCCAATTTTTTACTGCAGCTAGCCCAGGCAATCCTTTTGGGCTAGTAGCAGTGTCTGTTAGGTCAGTGGTGTAGCCCACTTGTGAACCAAGCTACACCGCCTGTCTATTTTATACTAAATTTTAACTGCATCTAGTCCAGGTAAAAGTTTGGTCCTAGTAGCAGTGTCTGTTAGGTCAGTGGTGTAGCCCACTTGTGAACCAAGCTACACCGCCTGTCTATATCATACTAATTTTTTAACTGCATCTAGCCCAGGTAATAGTTTGGGCCTAGTAGCACTGTTTGCCACTCAGCTCTGCTCGATTTCTATCCAAATTTTTTGTTTGCTAACAACTGCAGAGTTGCCAATTTGTTCACATACAAAATGAGTGTCAAAAGGCCTGCTGCTGGTGGAAAGGGGAATAGGCGTGGTGGAAAGGGAAAAAAAGTTTGTGCCCGTGGGGTAGGTGGCAAAGCAACAATAACATTTGACTCGCCCAGGGTATGGGAACTCGGGTGTCTGGGTCTCTGCTGCTGTTGGGCTGTCACTGGTGGCCTGCCCAGACCCGTGGCCTTGGTGGTCTGCTTTTAAAAAGGGGTAGTTAAAATGGGAGAAATGGAGTTTATAAAGTTCACGTGATGCCACCTGCAGCTTCTGGGGATTGAGCACCAGCACCGCTTCAGACCTCCGGAGGGCGGTGGTATAACGGCCAAGATGGCAGGTGGAGCTGGCCCTCCATGGCAGGGATGCACCGGTAGTAATGGAGGTGTTGATTGTGAATGGAGCAGGGAGTTGGTCGGGCTGCTGGAAGACAGAGCAGTCCGTGGGGGTGACAGGGACGCGGGAAAGGAACTGACACACACACCGCTGGTTGTTCTTTTACCTTTTACTGGTGTAGTTGTAGGTAGATGTCCAGAGCATTGCCGGGTGTTTGGGATGCACTTCTGGGTCTCCACAGCAAATGGGTATAAGGCCTCCTTGTTTCTTTCCCCGTGTGTGTGAAGCCCCCCGCCTATGTAGAACTTGGCTGGCCTCCTCTGCTCTCTCTGTTCACATGTGCTGTCATCGGGATACCTTTGCTCACCTGCCGCTGCTTCTCTCTCTGCGGTGCCTGGCTCCCTGGTATGTGACTGTGCAGATGCCCGGGAGACTAGAGACTAGAGTCTCCATGGTGTACCGGTATTTTCTATTGGGCCTGGGGCTCTCCAGTAGACGCGGACTCCGTTGTCCGGTGTGTTGCTCTGGGGTGAACCTAACGCTGGCTCCTCGGTCCCCACTGTCCTTTCTCTTCTCTTTGCCTTCCGTCCCCATTCTTGGGCCTTGTAGGACTGCTGGAGAGGCTGCTCGGAGTAACTGTCTCGGGCCTAACGCAGCTCTGACCACCAGTACATCTTTACAGCTCTTGTAGCGTCTGTAAACTTCAACTAACTCCGCCGCCAGCACCAGTATATATAGGGGATCTTGCATAAGGGCAGCAAGTTGGGTTAATCCTACTGTGCCAGGGTGTCAGGTGTTGTTTGTGTTTGTATACCCACTGTGGAAACCCATCCGTGCTGTAGGTGAGTCTGTGGAAACCTGTGTCAGTAGGGTGCCACACATCTGCAGGAGAAATACAATCTTCCAGCCAAACTAAGATGTCTACTTCTTTTTGTGGACAATCTGATATGATCTCTTTCTTATAGACACAAGTCACACGACGATCACTACCAATTGTAGATGAGGCACAAAAAGAGTAGGTGCTTAAATGGATAGCAAGTGCTTCATCAAGTGGGCTCTCCTCCACCTCAACTTCAACATCTCAAATACACCAGTCCTCAGAGGTGTCACCCCAATCGCACTTGCTTCCTCACAGCTCCCAAGTCTCCAGCCGCCAGTCTGAGTATGGGGTAAGACAGATGGTTGAGTATGCTGAGCTGTTCACTCGTACTATAGCCTGGGAATCAGAGGTCTGCTCCAAAGCTTCTGTGAGTTCAGACGAGGAAATGATCTGTATTGATGCCCAGAAGCTTTGTGAGTTGGATCCAGGCCCAGATAAAGAAGATTCTGAGCAAGCATAATGTAGACCCTCATTCACAAACTGTAAGTTCTGTTGGAGAAGACAATAAGGAAGATGCTGATGAGACTGAGATACCTGATTGGAACGACAACTTGACTATTCGGTCAGGGCAGGAAGAGGTTGGTTCTGAAGATGATGGGTGTGAGAGCATACAGGGTGATGATGAGGTTGGAGATCCCACTTACTGTCAACCCACAGTCAGCCAGTCGATGAGAGTCTGCAGAGGAGGTGGAGGAGGATGCTAGCGATGATGAGGTTAGGTTGCGCCTTCCTGGACAGAGACGGAGTACTGGAAGCACGTTAACAACTGCATCCTCAACCACAGCTCTGCCTCTGAGCAGAAGTCATGGTAGCTCTTCTTCAGGTCCCATGGGCTCTAAGCCTTGCCTAGCCTTGGCCTTTTTTGAGATCACAAAGGATGACCCAACTCAGGATAACACAGGATAGAAAAGTCCTTGCGGATCCATGACTTGTTCATCTTGATGAACGTTAGTCTGTCATTGTCACTGGATACAGCAGCGTGCGCTTATCTGTCAGCACACCACCAGCAGTTCTAAAGACACGTTCAGAGAGAACGCTGGCTGCGGGCACGACAAGATCTCCAAGGCGTGAGTGGCGAGCTCAGGCAATTTTTCCAGAAGCCCAAAATGAGCAAGGGTCCAGTTCCACAGTCATGGCATCGATGTTTACTTGGAGATACTCCTGTGAGATTCACTATGTGCACCACTGGTGTCTTGTGGAAAAGCAGATCTAAGATTCTGTAACAGCTTCTGCTTATACGCCTGCATGCGTGAATCCCTTTCTATGGCAGGAATTATTTAGCCAAATTTACTCTTGTACCGGGAGTCTAAGAGTGTGGCAACCCAGTAGTAGGCATTACTTCGAATTATGACAATCCAAGGGTCATGTTGCAGGTAGTGCAGCAAGAAGGCACTCATATGTCTTGCGCATCCAGGAGGCCCAAGTCCTTATTGTGTTGGTGGCGGCGAGGTAAGAATCATGCTTCCTTCCTCTGCCCTCTCCCCCCAACCTCACACAACAGAAATGTGATCAAGGTCTCCCTCATCTGCTGAGTCTTCCATGCCCATCACCAGTTCATCCTCCATTTGTTTCTTGACTCCTGCACCTCCCTCAACAGTTTGGCTGCTACCATGCACCCTTGTAAATCCCTGTCCCCCACCCTCCCATGCCTGCCGCATTGGTGCTGCCGACCGTCTGGACCTTGGAGATCTTGTTATCCCATCCACATACGACTCCTCCTGTACTTCCTCCCCCTCCTCTTGTCCCACCACCTGACTCCGAATACTGGTTAATGTGAGCTCCAGCATGTAGATCACCGGAATAGTCATGCTGATAATGGCATCGTCAGCACTAAACATCTTTGTCGCCATTTCAAAACAGTGCAGAAGGGTGCATAGGTCCTTGAGCTATGACCACTCCAGCAGCGTAATTTTCCCCACCTCTGGATCTTATTGGCCCAGGCTAAACGTCATAATGTATTGCACCAGGGCTCGTCAGTGCTGCCACAGTCGCTGCAACATGTGCAGAGTTGAATTCCATCGTGTCGGCACATCACATTTCAGCTAGTGAACTGGTAGGCCAAACGACTTCTGTAGAGATGCAAGTCGTTGAACTGCGGGATGCGGCCATGCTCTCTGCAGAAGCCCATCTAGGCCGGGATAGTGGGCTAACAATTGCTGGACAACCAGATTCAACACGTGAGCCATACAAGTTATGTGTGTGACATTTCCCCAGTGAAGGGCCGCACACAGGTTTGCAGCATTGTCGCACATGGCCTTCCCTGACTGCAGGTTAAGTGGAGACAACCATTGATGAAACTCGGTGGAGAAACTTCTACATACAGGGGATTGACGCACAACTCATGGGGACAGCAAGACTTGGACAGCAGCCCCTTCTCTTGCTGTCGCCATAGTTACCCAGTGCCCAGTCACCAAAATGTAACGCCCCTGTCTATGCTTACTCGTCCAATTGTCTGTGGTGAAATGCACCCTGTCACACACAGAGTTTCTCAAGGAAGCAGTGATGTTGTGTGCGACATGCTGGTGTAGCGCAGGCACAGCTTTCTTTGAGAAGTAGTGGCAACTGGGCATCTGGTACTAGGGCACTGCTACGGACAAAAGGTCTCAAAAATCCTCTGTGTCCACCAGGCAGAAAGGCAGCATTTCTGTAGCTAACAGATTGCAGATGGTGAAATTCAACCTCTTAGCTTTGTCATGGCTAGGAGGAAATGGTCTTTTACTTGTCCACATCTGAGGGACCGATGGCTGGCTGCTGTGCTGAGATGGGGTTGAGTAGGGTGTCCCCAGCAAACAGCTGGTCTGTGAGGAAGGTGCAGGCGGAGATATTATGTTGCCTTCATCCAAAGGTGGTGCTCTCGATGTCGGAGAGTGCTCGACACCAGCAGGTGTTTCCACTTCTAAAAGAACTGATGACCTGCCAATTACACTGGCAGTTGTGGGTAAAGAGGTGGAAGGTCTGCATCCAAAAGCATGTGTGACTGCTGTCCCCACAGTCACAGAGGATGAACAGGCCGCGGATGCACTTGATGGGGCAGACGGTGGTTGGCCCGACCCGCTAGGCCGCATTGTAGCACAGTGAGCTTCCCACTGCGACTTATGCTTCATATCGATGTGACGGTTCATGCATGAAGTACTCAAACTATTGACGTTTTGGCATCTACTTAGATTTTAGTGACAAATCTTACAGATAACATGAGGAGACTAAAGGCTTGTGGATTTTGGAATGTGCTGCATGAAGGTCACCTCACCTACCATTTTAAGCTTGCAACTCTGGGGAAATTGATGCCACTTAAGTGGTGTCTGTGCCCAAATTAAAAAAAAATAAAAAAAATGGAGACTCTTTTTGGAGTCCCCTTGCTGTGTTTTACATGATTTTAGAAGGGCATGACATGCGTATATCTGTATAAGATAATTGGTCACAGCACATGGGGTTATATGCTAGGTCATACGTTCCTCTGACCAGCATCTGAGGACGCACGTCCACAAGGGAGAGTCCAAATCCGGGTAGTATCAAGATATCAAAATCAAAAAAACGGACAGCGCCACAGACCTTTAGATGGTGCAAAATATCTTTGTATTCTTTATTCCATGGTCAGATACAAGCGACGTTTCGACCACGCCTGTGGTCTTTATCAAGCTTAGAATGTTACAAAAATGACCTCCTTAAATAGTGTTCTACCCCACCCATA
This sequence comes from Allobates femoralis, assembly GCA_033576535.1. Taxonomy (NCBI): domain Eukaryota; kingdom Metazoa; phylum Chordata; class Amphibia; order Anura; family Aromobatidae; genus Allobates; species Allobates femoralis. Next base: position 101,060,027 of record JARQOC010000009.1, on the reverse strand, counting down.
ATCAAGAGTTCACCAACCACCAACATTATCCAACAATAAATATATAAAACATCAAAATACATCACAAATCACATAATAAAAACATACAGAGTGATAGACATGGTTCCCCTACCTGTCTAAATAAGTTATGCATCATAACAAACCTCATATCATAACTCAAAACTTATCCAATCCATAGAGAGGCATACAAACAGTTAATCACCAGTGACCAATCAGGATCAAGCTGACCCAGTTGTCATATCAACCGTTATAAACATATATATTACACCTAGAGAGGCGATCAGGGGTCAGCAACAATCAACAACCTCTATCAGCCAATCTCAGATCCTAATACCTTCTATTTTTTTATATTGTTTTATGTTACATGGCCAATCCGAAGTTCACCTGTCATCCCAACTAGGAAATGCAACAACATATCATAATCGCATTATCCTTCTGACTGATCCTCCTAACTATCCCCATCATCAATCGGCAATATATTACCTTCTAGCCGGACCCAGGATAACAACATATCACCTCCAGTAAAGGAATCAGCTACCGCACATGAGGGGGCGTGTCCATGCTCACACAACATGTGTAAGCTAAGCGCATGCCCATTGTAGTCATAGCCATCAACCACTCACGCGGCTTCACACAAAGTATGCCATCACGTGACCGGGGCGTGCAACAATACAGCCGTATTCACGACCGCAATAGGTTACTACGGCGCATGCGCTGTCATAATGTCTCCAGGGACCAATCACGCTCCCTAACTAGTTTGTTTATATCACATGACCGCACGCACTCTCATCATCAATTGGCCGCCCATATGTTTAATGGAACTACAACCACCAATAACTACAGATCAAGACCCTGTAAAGCATTATGGGTAATCCCAATTACCATGTAGAGGGCATCATGGGAAAACCCTAATGTCCTATTATATCCCGCTTTAGAACACATCCTCACAGAATGTATTATGAGAGAATGTATTATGACGATCACTACAATTGGTCACGATCCCTAAAATCACTTCCCAGAATGTGGAATGCATAATCATAGTGTGTAAATCACAGATATCAATACAGACCCCAAAAGCTACACCAGCTAATAACCAACCGCCCATATCGCCTCTACTGGTGTTAAAACATAGGGTATATCCAGAAGGTCACCAGTGAAAACCGGACATATTACCTCTTAGCATATATTGTCACCAAAAACAAAAACATCTATACAAAAAAAATCTATAAACAATCACATGGTGAAACAATATCACTCATTTTGACAAAAAAGGTTACCATCATCAAAAGTCCATATATACGAGTGTCCATGCGTAACCATTATTACTAAAATGTTTGTCATAGAGTCACAAAAAAAGATGCATATACATATAAGTCATCCTATGGGGAACCCCAACCACCTTGGTATCCATGTCAGGCGTGTATCTGTATCTCCTCTTTCTTTTACTCCTCCAGCTCTTTTCTTTTTGCATTTTTATATGTACTTGTCACTTTTCCATGTGTTTGTTGTATCTTCTGAGTAGTTTGTCACCTTTTGGACACCTTAGAAGGTATTTTCTATGTGTTTTCTATGTGTTTGTATGTGTTTGTGTTTGCCTGCCATTATTTTCAATGGTGTTCGACGAACATTCAACGAACACACCCTCAATTCAATTAATCGAATTCGAACAGTAGGGTGGTGGCTCATCTCTATTGCAGACCCCCCAGTCCTCTAATAACCTTGGTCGCTCTTCTCTGCACCCGCTCTAGTTCAACTATGTCTTTCTTATACACTGAAGACCAGAATTGTACACAGTATTCTAAGTGTGGTTGCAGTAGAGCAGTGATGGCGAACTCCAGGCCTCGAGTGCCACCAACAGTGCAGGTTTTCAGGATTTCCTCAGCATTGCACAGAGGTTGGAATCATCACCAGTGCAGGTGATTATATTATCACCTGTGCAATATAAGGAAATCCTGAAAACCTGCACTGTTGGTGGCACTCGAGGCCTGGAGTTCGCCATCACTGCAGTAGAGACTTCTAAAACTATGTTCCTCACATGAGCATCTAAAGACATTCTCTATCTCTCTACTGTACTCCATGCCTCTAATTATGAAAGAGAATACAATAATATTTGGAATGTTCTATGTGTTGCCACATGTGCATAGATTATCTCCCTTGGTACAATTGCGTTTTTACTTTTTCTCCTTTTTTTTAATATCCATACATTTTTTGAATTGTCTATCCAAATACCCATTTGAGGGCTTTTTTTTGTGGGACAAGTTGCAGTTTTGAATGTCATCATTCATTTTACCCCATAGAGGAAGGGAAACTGGCAAAAATAAATACTGAAGTGTGGTGAAAAGAAGCAATTCTGCCATAATTTTTTTGGAGTTTTATTGTTATGGCATTAGTTCAGTAAAAAAAGACCTGACAACAAGATTCTTCAAGTCAATATGATTTTGGTGATACCAAATATTTATAATATTTTTTTAGTATGTTGATGAGTTAAATAAACCTCTGAACTTGATAACCTTCGAATTTTTCTAGAAAGCTGTGTGTGCTCGTTTTTTGCAAAGTGAGCTGGAATTTTCAATTCTTCACTGATGTGAGCTCACATGGTGAGCCTGTATCATCCTCCTTAAATCTCAGCTGAGATGTGTAGCTAATAGCAACGATTGGATCAGCGATCGGTGCTGTTAACCCTTTGACACTGACAGCATGATCCAAAGCACTGTGGCCGGGATCACACGGTTCCCCGCTGGTATTGGAGGTCCCATGATGCAATTACGGGACCTCCAATGGTTACCTTGACAGCCTGGGGTCCTGTGTGGACAGCCCTGGATGCTGTCGTTAACTACTTCCTATAGCTATCTGGTGAGGGTCAGCATCAACAGAAAGCAATGATCTCTGCTATGCAGAGATGTGCTGAAGCATCTCTCTATGTAACAGAAGGGCAGCCCCTTAGGGTACCGTCACACGGGGCGACGGTTGTGGCGATGTTGCCGGCGATGCGCGGGAGCGCGCATCCCTGGCAACATCGCCGGGGAGATGTCACACGGAGCAACTTACCGGCGATGTCGCCGGCTAGTTGCCGCGGCTATCGCTCGCTGGGTTGCCCAGCAACCCAGCGAGCGGTAACTCGCAATGTTGGAGATAGGCGGTGTCGCCCGCAACATTGCAGGTTGCCGCGTTACACAGGGCGATCAGGCATGATCGCCTCAGCAACATTGCCAGGTTTCCCAACATTGTTGGGAAACCTGGCGATGTTGCTCAGGCGATTCATCGCCTGATTATCGTCCTGTCACACGCGGCAATTCGCCGGCGATGTCACCACAATTAGGCCACGCCCCTGTGTTCCCGGCAACATCGCCGGCGATATCTACCCGTGTGACGGTACCTTTAGGGCTCAGACTGTGCAGCACTGAGGCACCCTAAGGGGCAGTGTAAAATTAAAAAAAAAAAAAAAACTTTTAAAAAATATGAAAAATGAAAAAATATAATAGCTTAAATCACACACCTTTTACCTCATTGAAAAAAAAAACTATTATAAAAATTAAAAAAAAAATACACATATTTGGTCAGAAATGCCTTATCTATCAAAATATAAAATTAATTAATCAGATCGGTAAACTGCATAATGAAAAAAAAATCCAAACACCAAAAGTCCTTCTCTCGGGTCACTGCAACATTACAATAAAATGCAATAACGGTTGATCAAAACAGCGTATCTACACAAAAATGGTATCATTAGAAATGTCAGCTCAAGATGCAAACAATAAGCTTTCACAAAGCCCCAGATTCTGAAAAATAAGAACACTATGTGTCGCTGAAAATGGAGCAAGTGCAATTCTTGGTCTTTAAAAACGTCTGAATTTTTTTTCACCACCTAGATAAAAGTAAAAGTATACATGTTTAGTATCTACGAACTTGTACTGACCCAATGCATCAAACTGAGAGATCAGTTTTACCATATAGTGAAAGTGGTAAATAAAAACCCAAAAAACAAACTTTGCACTTGTTTTTTAAAATTTCACCTCAGTTGGAAATTTTATCCCATTTTACTGTATACTATATGGTAAAATATGTTATGTAATTCTAAAGTTCAACTCATCCTGCAAAAAACAAACCCTCACACATCTATATTGATGTGAAGAGATCACAGGACCAAGGTACTCAGCATCAGGGTCCAGTCAGTTGATGGGTATCACGGTAGCTGACACAGTGCTGAGGCCCTGGTAGACATGAAAAAGGAGTAGATATACAGGGGATAGACGTTCATAAAGTTTGTGACACCAGCTGAAGTGTCGAGCCAGGGATGGCTGGTGTAGCATTTAGATATTCCCAGGGGTTAGGTGTTGTAGCAGCTAGGTGTTATTCCTTCTTCAGATAGGACACGCCCCTGAGATGTAGTAAGTGGCAAGGGGATGATGGTGGTGATAGTTGTGAGGGAAAAGGCACAGCTATGGAAGAGGAAGAAGGCTCAGAGACACCTTTTGCTGTGCAGTTCAGCAAGTCCAGGACATATGTAGAAAATCAGGTATACGGCTTAGTCAGTCTGAAAGGAATTTAGAACAATCTTCCAAGTAAAGGATATGCCTTCTTCTTGAAGTTATTGAATACAGAGGCCTGGGAGCACTCCTGCACTCCTCTGCTCTTTCCCTCTCTTCTTTGTGGAACTCTCCCAGATGATCCGGTGATGCAAGCCCTGGAAGCAGCCTTGACTCTCTGGCTATCTATATCACTGCACTCCTGCAATCCACACCAGTGACCAATGGACCTGTAATCCACCGGTTTCCAGATTCTGTTCTTGAGTTCTGGAATACTCAAGCGACCCAGGGGGCTGGTCCCCTGCTGCTGTGTAGCCTCCTGGGGAGAGCTCCGGTAAGATTTCTTCCCCAAGACCTTCCTCCTTTGACTCCTCTCTCTGTCTGCTCACATTACCATAACACTTCCCCAGCCATACATGATTAGTCAGATCCCAAGTGGGGCCCCTCTGTGCTCATCATTTTGGTCAGGGCTTGGAATGTGTATGGATGCATGGGGGTTCTCAGCATAGAATCCTTACTTCCCCCCAGACATGGCATTGAAGTTGGTGTAAGAACAATACCACTTGTGAAAGCCAGACCTCAGGATTCTCCTTTGACATTAAAATATAAAAGTTATGGCTCTGGGAAGATGGGGAGGGAAAAATGGAGAACTGAAAATTGCCCAGGGGGGGCAGAAAGGTATTAATATTGGTCTGTAACACATGGATTTTCTTATTCTCTAGCCCATTCCGCTTCCCACAATCCACTTCTCCATCTACCTATATTGCCTGGCCTACATCTAAGGCTGGTTTCACAATGGCATTTTTCACCTTTCATGTGTATCCAGCTTGAACTGGATGCACACACATCGGTTTTTGGCCTCATTGACTTTCAGTGGGGATGGAGACACTTCCATGTGCATCCAGTTGTATTCATTTTGCCCTGGATCCGTGTGGCTACAGGTATTCACATGTTTTTTAAGGAGACAAAGTCTGCATTTTGTTGGGATTTTGGTCTCCATGAAAAAAAATTGACGCCGCGGATCCATACGGGGGCCCATGTATCACAGAATGAACTGCATGTACGGTGGATCCATACTTCCAGTTTGTGTTTCATTAACTGTGGATGTGCAGGGCATTCTGCTCATGTGCAGTTACCATCCTACGGATTCTTATAAAATATGGAAACGGATGCACCCGTATGGGGTGCAAGTGCATCCAGATTGTTATTGAGTGGAAATCCAGGGGCGTGCATATTTTTCCTGCATGCAATCGGATTCAAAAACATGCAAGTGTGTAGCCAGCCTAACCTGCCCCCCCTCTACTTACTGCCATGTCCTCTCCTCTCATTCATATTTTTGATTTCCTCCCACCCTGTCGGCGGTGAGTGTGCCTTTTTTACTTTGAACTTGTTATCAATATCTATTTTACACCACTATCCTGCCTCTAAAGTGATATGTTGGTACAGTATACAGTATGTAAGTAAATGAAATATAATCACCTCTGTTGGTCTCTGCAGAGAACTAAAATGACTTACTACCATGACAATGATAAATATGCAGAAACATTAACACATGCATATATCAGACAGTCTTGCACAAATCACAGTTACCCTCAGCATGCACTGTCGGGTGCCATTGAGGCAGAAGCCATTTAAACCCATCCAACCAGGAAAATAACCCACTGTGTAGATAATAAATACAGACATAATCATTGTGGCCTGCGGTCAACACGATCACTGCAGGATCAGTGCCGGCTGCTGCACTGCCAACCTGTCTGCAAACAAAGCAAGATATATTCCTCCTTCTGTTCCAGGGTTTCTGAGATGAGTTTTCTTTGTAAAGTATTTTGTCCTAATCCCATTTTGGAGGACATATAGCAATATGTTAATGTGAGTGCCACTTCAAACAGAGTTGGAACACAGACAACTGTAGGAAAAACAGCAAATTTTCTATTCATTTAGATCTTCAATATTCACCATGGAGAGCTGCTTGTGGCTCCTTCTGTCCTATTATCCGAAAACATTTCATTTTTTTCCCCGCTTGTTATGTTCCACACCTGGGGAGAGCTGTCAGCATTGGGTTAACACATGATTAGCAGTTTGTTAATACATTACCCCAAAGTATTGCTTAAAGTGTGAAAAATCTAAAGGTTTGATGTTATTACAAAAGTTGACATTTACATAATTAAACTTCAGGAGGTTGCAGGCTACACCAATTTTTCTCGAAGGTGTAAAAAAAAAAACACCTCTCATTGGAAGAAATTATTACATTTCTAGGCTGTTAAATAAAAACATAAAGAGAAAAACTTTTTGCATTCATAACATTTCTTTTAAGCCTTACACATCAGTGTATGTCAGTCATATGCGTCCCTTTTTTCTTTCCTGGACAGAATATAGACACATTATATTTAGGGATGAGCGAGTATACTCGCTACTATTCGGTATTCGCCGAATAGTAGTAGTATTCGGGCTACTCACTACTCTGAGTACTTATGTGTGATCGGGAGTAGCGAGTAGTCCTAATACTTTCGCAGTGTATCTATAGATACACTGCGAAAGTAGCCTAAAAGTGAGTAAAAGTTGTTAAAAAAACAATAAACTTACATACTCACCTGTCCGACGCCTGCATCGGGACCGGCAAACCTCACCTCCAATCGATGGACAAGGACCTTTCACTACCAGCCAATCAGATGGCGCCATGTCACAACCACGTGATCGCTAGCGGCCACCTGATTGGCCAATTTGCAAGGTCCCAGATATACTATCAGGACCTTGCAAACTGGCCAATCAGGTGGCCGCTAGCGATGACATAGTTGTGAAGTGGCGCCATCTGATTGGCCAGATCGCTACCGGCCATCTGATTGCCTGGTAGTGAAAGGTCCTTGTCCAGCGATTGTAGGTGAGGTTTTCCGGTCCCGGTGCAGGCATTGGACAGGTGAGTATGTAAGTTTATTGTTTTTTAACAACTTTTAATGACTTTTATGCTACTTTCGCAGTGTATCTATAGATACACTGCGAAAGTATTCATACTCGCTATACTCGCAACAAGTAGCGAGTACCACTACCTACTCGTTGCGAGTATAGCGAGCACGAATAATAAGGTACTCGTTCATATCTAATTATATTCCATAGAGCAATCTCCATGTAAGGGTTTTTTGTTTTTGCATTTTTAAAGTAGGCAAGTGTCCACGAAAGAAGAGAAGGCATCACACAGATACCATCACAGATCTGTTCCAAAGAGATACTAGGGAAATCCTCATCTTGAGTTTCCTTCCAATGTTATTTTTTTAGCAAGCATGAAAAATATGTAAGACTAGATGGTGGCCCGATTCTATCGGGTATTCTAGAATATGTATGTACCGTAGTTTGCATACTGTGACTGACAGAAATTGTTCAGTCAATGTGAGTAAACTACACCACCCCTCCTGTCACCGCTCTTCCGTCTCTCCTCCTGTCCTCGCTCCTCCATCTCTCCTCCTGTCCCCGCTCCTCCATCTCTCTTCCTGTCAGCGCTCCTTTTGTTCCCGCTCCTCCTGTCACTGCTCCTCCATCTCTCCTGCTGTCCCCGCTCCTTCATCTTTCCTCCTGTCAGCGCTCCTCCTGTCCCTGCTCCTCTGTCTCTCCTCCTAACACTGCTCCTCCTGTCACCACTCCTCCTGTCACCGCTCATCCATCTCTCCTCCTGTCACCACTCATCCATCTCTCCTCCTGTCACCGCTCCTCAGTCTTTCCTCCTGTCCCTGCTTCTCCGTCTCCCCTCCTGTCACTGCTCCTCGGTCTCTCCTCCTGTCACCGTCATCCATCGCTCCTCCTGTCACCACTCCTTCTGTCACCACTCCTCCTGTCCCCGCTCTTCCATCTCTCCTCCTGTCACTGCTTCGCCTGTCCATGCTCCTCCCTCTCACCGCTCCTCCTGTCACCACTCCTTCATCTCTCCTCCTGTCAGCACTGTCACCGCTCCTCTGTCTCTCCTCCTGTCACCGCTCCGCCTGTCACCACTCCTCCTGTCACCGCTCCTCCTGTCACCGCTTCTCTTGTCACTGCTCATCCGTCTCTCCTCCTGTCACTGCCCCTCGGTCTTTCCTCCTGTCCCTGCTCCTCCGTCTCTCCTCCTGTCACCGCTCCTCTGTCTCTCCTTCTGTCAAAGCTCATCCATTGCTCCTCCTGTCACCACTCCTCCTGTCCCCGCTCCTCCCTCTCCTCCTATCACTGCTTCTCCTGCCCATGCTCCTCCTGTCACCGCTCCTCCTGTCACCACACCTCCATCTCTCCTCCTCTCACTGCTCGTTCATCGCTCCTCCTGTCACCGCTCCTCCTATCACCACTGCTCCTGTCACAGCTCCTCTTATCCCCACACCTCCGTCTTTTCTTAGTCACTGCTTGTCCATTGCTCTTCCTGTAACTGCTGCTCCTGTCACTGCTCCTCCTGTCCTCACTCCTCCTGTCTCCACTCCTCCATCTCTCCTCCTGTCACTGGTCCTCTGTCTCTCCTCCTTTCCCCGCTTCTCCAGTTCCCGATCCTCCTGTCACCGCTTGTCCATCGCTCCTCCTGTCACCGCTCCACCTGTCATCACTCCTCCTTTCACCACTCCTCCTGTCACCGCTCCTGTTGCCACCCTTCTCCTGTCACCGCTCCGCCATCTCTCCTCCTATCACTGCTCTTCCTATTCCTGCTCCTCCATCTGTCCTCCTGTCCTCTCTCCTCCTGTCACTGCTCCTCCTGTTATCACTTTTCCTGTCACTGCTCCTCCATCACTACTCCTCTCACCATTCCTCCTGTCCCCATTCCTCCGTCTCTCCTCCTGTCACCGCTCCTCCTGTCCCCACTCCTCCATCTCTACTCCTGTCATCGCTCCTTCTGTCCCCGCTCCTCCATATCTCCTTTTGTCACCGTTCCTCCTGTCCCAGCTCCTTCATATCTCCTCCTGTCAGTACTCCTCCTGCCCCTGCTCCTCTGTCTCTCCTCCTGTCCCCGCTCCTCCTGTCACCGCTCCTCCTGTCCCCACTCCTCCATCTCTACTCCTGTCCCCGCTCCTTCTGTCCCCGCTCCTCCATCTCTCCTGCTGTCACCGCTCCTCCTGTCCCAGCTCCTTCATATCTCCTCCTGTCAGTACTCCTCCTGTCCCTGCTCATCCGTCTCTCCTCCTGTCCCCGCTCCTCCAGTCACCGCTCCTCCTGTCACCACTCCTTGTGTCACCGCTCCTTCTGTCACGGCTCCTCCGTCTCTCCTCCTGTCACGGCTCCTCCATCTCTCCTCCTGTCACCCGCTCCTACTGTCCTCGCTCCTCCGACTCTCCTCCTGTCACTGCTCCTCCTGTCCCTGCTCCTCCATCTCTTCTCTTTCACTGCTCCTCTGTCTCTCTTCCTGTCCCCGCTCCTCCATCTCTCCTCCTGTCAGTGCTCCTCCTGTCCCCGCTCCTCCGTCTCTCCTCCTGTCCCCGCTCCTCCTTGTCACCGCTATTCCTGTCACCGCTCCTTCTGTCCCCGCTCCTTCTGTCCCCGCTCCTCCATCTCTCCTTCTGTCACTGCTCCTCCTGTCCCAGCTCCTTCATCTCTCGTCCTGTCCCCGCTCCTCCGTCTCTCCTCCTGTCCCCCGCTCCTCCTGTCACCGCTCTTCCTGTCACCGCTCCTTCTGTCCCCGCTCCTCCATCTATCCTTCTGTCACTGCTCCTCCTGTCCCAGCTCCTTCATCTCTCGTCCTGTCACCGCTCCTCCGTCTCTCCTCTTGTCACTGCTCCTCCTGTCATCACTTCTCCTGTCACTGCTCCTCCATCACTACTCCTCTTACCATTCCTCCTGTCCCCATTCCTCTGTCTCTCCTCCTGTCACCGCTCCTCCTGTCCCCACTCCTCCATCTCTACTCCTGCCACCGCTCCTTCTGTCCCCGCTCCTCCATCTCTCCTTTTGTCACCGCTCTTCCTGTCCTAGCACCTTCATATCTCCTCTTGTCAGTACTCCTCCTGTCCCTGCTCCTCTGTCTCTCCTCCTGTCCCCGCTCCTCCTGTCACCGCTCCTCCTGTCCCCGCTCCTCCATCTCCACTCCTGTCACCGCTCCTTTTGTCCCCGCTCCTCCATATCTCCTGCTGTCACCGCTCCTCCTGTCCCAGCTCCTTCATATCTCCTCTTGTCAGTACTCCTCCTGTCCCTGCTCCTCTGTCTCTCCTCCTGTCACCGCTCATCCATCTCTCCTCCTGTCCCCGCTCCTCCTGTCACCGCTCTTCCTGTCACCACTCCTCGTGTCACCGCTCCTTCTGTCACCGCTTCTTTTGTCACCACTCCTCCGTTTCTCCTCCTGTCACGGCTCCTCCATCTCTCCTCCTGTCACCGCTCCTCCTGTCTTCACTCCTCCGACTCTCCTCCTGTCACTGCTCCTCCTGTCCCTGCTCCTCCATCTCTCCTCTTTCACCGCTCCTCTGTCTTTCTTCCTGTCCCTGTTCCTCCATCTCTCCTCCTGTCAGTGCTCCTCCTGTCCCCGCTCCTCCGTCTCTCCTCCTGTCCCCGCTCCTCCTGTCCCAGCTCCTTCATCTCTCGTCTTGTCCCCGCTCCTCCATCACTCCTCCTGTCACCGCTCATCCTGTCACTACTCCTCCTGTCACTGCTCCTCCTGTCACCACTCCTTCTGTCCTCGCTCCTCCATCTCTCCTCCTGTCACTGCTCCTCCCGTCCCGACTCCTTCATCTATCGTCCTATCACCGCTCCTCCGTCTCTCCTCCTGTCACCGCTCCTCGGTCTTTCTTCCTGTCCAGGCTCCTCCATCACTCCTCCTGTCACCCCTCCTCCTGTCACCACTCCTCCTGTCACCGCTCCTCCAGTCTCCACTCCTCCATCCCTCCTCCTGTCACCACTCCACCTGTCCCTGCTCCTCCTGTCACCACTCCTCCTGTCACCACACCTCTGTCTCTCCTCCTCCCAATGCTTGTCCATCGCTCCTCCTGTCACCACTCCTCCTGTCACCACTGCTCCTGTCACCACTCCTCCTGTCCTCATTCCTCTATCTTTCCTCCTGTCACTGTTTGTCCATCGCTCCTCCTGTAACCAGTCCTCCTGTCACCGCTTCTCCTGTGCCCGCTCCTGTCCCCGCTCCTCCATCTCTCCTCCTGTCACCACTCCTCTGTCTCTCCTTCTGTCCCCGCTCCTCCTGTCCCTGATCCTCCTGTCACCGCTCCTCCGTCTCTCCTCCTGTCACCGCTTGTCCATCGCTCCTTTTGTCACTGCTCCTTCTGTCACGACTCCTCCTGTCACCACTCCTCCTGTCCTCACTCCTCCATCTTTTCTCCAGTCACTGTTTGTCCTTCGCTCCTCCTGTAACCACTCCTCCTGTCACCGCTTCTCCTGTGCCCGCTCCTGTCCCCGCTCCTCCATCTCTCCTCCTGTCACCACTCCTCTGTCTCTCTTCTGTCCCCGCTCCTCCTGTCCCTCATCCTCCTGTCTCCGCTCCTCCGTCTCTCCTCCTGTCACCGCTTGTCCATCGCTCCTTTTGTCACTGCTCCTTCTGTCACCACTCCTCCTGTCACCACTCCTCCTGTCACCGCTCCTCCTGTCACCGCTTCTCCTGTCACAGCTCCTCAGTCTCTCCTCCTATCATCGCTCCTCCTGTCCCCGCGCCTCGGTCTCTCCTCCTGTCACCGCTCCTCCTATCCCTGCTCCTCCATCTCTCCTCCTGTCACCGCTCCTCCTGTTTTCTCTCCTCCTGTCACCGCTCCTCCTGTCACTGCTCCTTCTGTCCTTGCTCCTCCATCTCTCCTCCTGTCACTGCTCCTCCTGTCCCGGCTCCTTCATCTCTCGTCTTGTCCCCGCTCCTCCATCACTCCTCCTGTCACCGCTCCTCCTGTCACCACTCCTCCTGTCACTGCTCCTTCTGTCCCCGCTCCTCCATCTCTCCTCCTGTCACTGCTCCTCCTGTCCCGGCTCCTTCATCTCTCGTCCTGTCACCGCTCCTCCGTCTCTCCTCCTGTCACCACACCTCTGTCTCTCCTCCTCTCAATGCTTGTCCATCGCTCCTCCTGTCACCACTGCTCCTGTCACCACTCCTCCTGTCACCGCTCCTCCAGTCTCCGCTCCTCCATCTCTCCTCCTATCACCACTCCACCTGTCCCTGCTCTTCCTGTCCCCACTCCTCCTGTCACCACACCTCTGTCTCTCCTCCTCCCAATGCTTGTCCATCGCTCCTCCTGTCACCACTGCTCCTGTCACCACTCCTCCTGTCCTCACTCCTCTATCTTTCCTCCTGTCACTGTTTGTCCATCGCTCCTCCTGTAACTACTCCTCCTGTCATCGCTTCTCCTGTCCCCGCTCCTCCACCTCTCCTCCTGTCACCACTCCTCTGTCTCTCCTTCTGTCCCCGCTCCTCCTGTGCCTGATCCTCCTGTCACCGCTCCTTCGTCTCTCCTCCTGTCACCGCTTGTCCATCCCTCCTTTTGTCACTGCTCCTCCTGTCACCACTCCTCCTGTCACCACTCCTCCTGTCACCACTCCTCCTGTCACCGCTTCTCCTGTCACAGCTCCTCTGTCTCTCCTCCTATCATCGCTCCTCCTGTCCCCGCTCCTCGGTCTCTCCTCCTGTCACCGCTCCTCTTATCCCTGCTCCTCCATCTCTCCTCCTGTCACCGCTCCTCTTGTCCTCTCTCATCCTGTCACCGCTCCTCCTGTTCTCTCTCCTCCTGTCACCACTCCTCCTGTCACCGCTCCTTCTGTCCTTGCTCCTCCATCTCTCCTCCTGTCACCGCTTTAACACAATTAAGCAATTATATAGTAGATATAGGTATGAACATGTTCTTAGTGTATTTGCTTTTGTCCATAGCAGGTGATTAATGCAGAAGGTGCGGGACAATAATACCATTTTACAGCCTAATTATGGGAGGGCATGGTTCCTCCCTATTTAAATCCCTAGACCCAGTTTCTAGCTGTCAGTTATAGGTTATACTTTACCTGGTTATCACCTGCTACTCTGCTCTGACTCACCCTGTATATTCTCATCCTTCATGTATGCTTGTGCTTTGACTACTGGATTGCCTCTAGATTTGTTCCAGACAGTGTCCTCCTGTTTGTGTCCCAAATTTATGACTAATTTCTGTCCAACCAGCAGCCACAATGTGGACAAAACCCAAAGACCCTTCATAGGTTCAGATCCCTGTACAGTGGTTAAAGGGAGAATGCCAACATTTCCCTGGGACTTACATGGAGTGACTTAGGTAAACCCTGTTATTGGAAGCCCTTTTAAGGCTGTGTGCTCATGGTCCGGAGCAGCTGTGAGTTGGATGCAGCTCCTCCGGACCTGAATGAAGCCGCGGGTGGCCGCAGGGAGACCACAGCCGCCCTGTACTCACCGGGTGCGGGGCGGCTTCTTCCTGCCGTCACCCGATGGTAGCCGCTTCCGACTCTGCAGCATGAAATAAACATGCTGCATAGGAGCGGAATGCCGGCAACCGGCACCGCAGCTCCAAACACGCTGCAGACAGGTTAAGCATAGTGAGGATGGGATTTCTTGAAATCCCATCCACTATGCTTATACTGTACTACGCAGCATTTTGGATGCAGCGGCAAGACACTATGTCCAAAACGCTGCATATACTGACAGTGAGTACACATCCTAAGAGCTCCCAGCTCTCCACTGACAGTGCTCCTTTAGAAAAAACAGACAACAATGGGAAAATCTGGCACATGGATTTCAAATGGATTAAAGAAAGCTTTTTATAGACTTAAAGAAGACAAATAGGTAAATTAAACCTAATTGAGGTAAAAAAATACAAATCTCTAAACAAGAAGAAAGCAAACTACATATAAATATAGCAATACATAAATAAAAGAGTACAGCAGCCTCTGTAAGCGTTGAGATATAAGTGGTCATTGAGCTACATTACTGATATATGAAATCTACCGTATATACTCGTGTATAAGCCGACCCGTGTATAAGCCGACCCCCCTACTTTTGCCCCCAAAATCTGGGAAAAACTATTGACTCGTGTATAAGCCGAGGGTGGACCCCAGCACAGGTATACAGCCCCCAGCAGTGTGGTATACAGGCCCCCCCGATGGTATACAGGCCTCCCCAGTGGTAGTATACAGCCCCCAACAGTGTGGTATACAGCAGCCTCCCCAGTAGTATATACAGGCCCCAGCAGTGTTACAGCAGCCTTCCCAGGGTTATATACAGCAGCAGCAGCCCCAGGGGTATATACAGCAGCAGCAGCCCCAGGGTATATACAGCAGCAGCCCCAGGGTATATACAGCAGCAGCCCCATGGTATATACAGCAACAGCCCAAGGGTATATACAGCAGCAGCCCCATGGTATATACAGCAACAGCCCCATGGTATATACAGCAGCAGCCCCATGGTATATACAGCAACAGCCCATGGTATATACAGCAACAGCCCCATGGTATATACAGCAGCAGCCCCAGGGTATATACAGCAGCAGCCCCATGGTATATACAGCAGCAGCCCCATGGTATCTACAGCAGCAGCCCCAGGGTATATACAGCAACAGCCCCATGGTATATACAGCAACAGCCCCATGGTATATACAGCAGCAGCCCCATGGTATATACAGCAGCAGCCCCATGGTATATACAGCAGCAGCCCCATGGTATATACAGCAGCAGCCCCATGGTATATACAGCAACAGCCCCATGGTATATACAGCAACAGCCCCATGGTATATACAGCAGCAGCCCCATGGTATATACAGCAGCAGCCCCATGGTATATACAGCAGCAGCCCGAGGTATACAGGCCCCCCCAGGCTATATACAGCAGCAGCCCGAGGTATACAGGCCCCCCCAGGCTATATACAGCAGCAGCCCGAGGTATACAGGCCCCCCAGGCTATATACAGCAGCAGCCCGAGGTATACAGGCCCCCCCCCAGGGTATATACAGCAGCAGCCCGAGGTATACAGGCCCCCCCAGGGTATATACAGCAGCAGCCCGATGTATACAGGCCCCCCCAGGGTATATACAGCAGCAGCCCGAGGTATACAGGCCCCCCCAGGGTATATACAGCAGCAGCCCGAGGTATACAGGCCCCCCCCAGGCTCGGGAAACCTGTAAAGGAAGATGATTATACTTATCGCTGTCCGGCTGCCGTCCCCGCTCTGCATCGCGCTCCTCCATCTGCATCGCGCTCCTCCATCTTCCGGCTTCCGACTTCCTGTGTTCTGCGCCGACAATGACGTCATTCTCGGCGCCGACAGGAACCCGGAAGATGGAGGAGCGCGATGCAGATGGAGGAGCGCGATGTAGAGCGGGGACGGCAGCCGGACAGCGATAAGTATAATCCTCTTCCTTTACAGGTTTCCCGAGCCTGGGGGGGGGCCTGTATACTGATGGGGGGGCCTGTATACCTCTGGGGGGGGGGGCGCCCGTATAGTGACTCGCGTATAAGCCGAGGGGGTAACTTTTCAGCCCAATTTGTGGGCTGAAAAACTCGGCTTATACGCGAGTATATACGGTAATATATAAAATTGAGTGTATGTGTGTGTGCATGTGGCAAGCCATGCCCACTTCACATGGCCACGCTTGCTCTACATGGCCGTCACCGCTGCAACGCGGTCACGTGACGCCGGGACGAGCCACTTCTAGTCGCACACAGGCAGACTTCAGAATGCAATCTACGCATGCACAAAGTCTGCCTGTGTGAAATTTGCGGCGACCGGAAGTGACGCGATCCCAGCTAGTGATGGGCGAATCCTAAATTACTCGGAATCGCTTGACTCTAGCGAGCCCGAGCCCAGGACTCGCTACTCGTTGCGAGTCTAGCGAGTCCAATGTTAATGAATGGGGAAGCGAGTAATAGCGAGTAGTGTGAGATTTACAAATCGCAGATGTGTCTCGGAAGCTTCAGCCTGAAGCAATCCTAGTTTTGTCATTTATTTGCATTGGACTCGTTTACTTTGTAAGTAATCGCTGGGAAACTCGCACAGATAAGAGTCCTGTCTGCTCTGTGTGCTGGCTGCCCCAGCTCCAGGGTCCTAGAGCCTGCCTGCTGCCTGATGTAGCAGAGCTGAGATTGTTCTCAGTCTGCTCATTCCCTGTGCATAGACATCTATATCTATGCACAGGGATGAGCAGAGAGGACATCGCGTTTTGGACTGCGTTGGATGGAAGAGGATTTTTTTAATTAAAGATGGAGTCCCTAATGGCTTTTTTTTTTATTTCTAATAAAAAATTTTCTCTGTGTTGTGTTTTTTTTAAAAACAATTTAATAGAAATTCATGGCGGTCATGTCTAATATTGGCGTGACCGCCATAAATTTCGGGCTTAGGGCCAGCTGATAATACAAAGCTGGCCCTAACCTCTTTATTACCCAGCGTGCCACCGCCACCAGGGCCGCTGGAAGAGTGGGGTTCAGCGCCAGAGGATGGCGCTTCAATGAACGCGCCATCTTCTGGGGCGGCTGCGGGCTGCAATTTGCAGCGGGGGGTGCCCAGAAAGCTTGGGCATCCCTGCGCTGCGGATTCCAGCCCCCAGCTGCTTAGCTGTACCTGGCTAGACATAGAAATTGCGCGGAGCCCCACGCATTTTTTTTTTTTATTATTTCATGAAATTCTGAGATTCTGACTCGGACTCTGACTCTGAGACTCTGAGACTCTGACTCTGAGACTCTGACTCTGAGACTCTGACTCTGAGACTCTGACTCTGGCTCTGAGGGTGAGACTCTGAATCTGAGACTCTGACTCTGAGACTCTGACTCTGAGACTCTGACTCTGAGACTCTGACTCTGAGACTCTGACTCTGAGACTCTGACTCTGGCTCTGAGGGTGAGACTCTGAATCTGTGACTCTGACTCTGAGACTCTGACTCTGGCTCTGAGGGTGAGACTCTGAATTTGAGACTCTGACTCTGAGACTCTGACTCTGAGACTCTGACTCTGAGACTCTGACTCTGAGACTCTGACTCTGGCTCTGAGGCTGAGACTCTAAATCTGAGACTCTGACTCTGAGACTCTGACTCTGACTCTGAGACTCTGACTCTGAGACTCTGACTCTGAGACTCTGACTCAGACTCTGACTCTGAGACTCTGAGGGTGAGACTCTGACTCTGAGACTCTGACTCTGAGACTCTGACTCTGAGACTCTGACTCTGAAATTCATGAAATAATAAAAAAAAATGCGTGGGGCTCCGCGCAATTTCTATGTCTAGCCAGGTACAGCTAAGCAGCTGGGGGCTGGAATCCGCAGCGCAGGGATGCCCAAGCTTTCTGGGCAACCCCCGCTGCAAATTGCAGCCCGCAGCCGCCCCAGAAGATGGCGCGTTCATTGAAGCGCCATCCTCTGGCGCTGAACCCCGCTCTTCCAGCAGCCCTGGTGGCTGTGGCACGCTGGGTAATAAAGGGGTTAATACCAGCTTTGTTATACAAGCTGGTATTAAGCCCGAGATTCTTAATGTCAGGCCACGTTTGACCCAGCCACTAAGAATCTCCAATAAAGGGTTAAAAAAACACAACACAGAGAAAAAGTTTTATTTGAAATAAAAAAAAAAAAGCCATTAGGGACTCCATCTTTAATTAAAAAAATCCTCTTCCGTCCGACGTAGTCCAAAACGCGATGTCCTCTCTGCTACATCCCCTGTGCATAGATATAGATGTCTATGCACAGGGAATGAGCAGACTGAGAACAATCTCAGCACTGCTACATCATGTCTGTGAGCAGGCGGGCTCTAGGACCCTGGAGCTGCACAGAGAAGACAGCTGGACTCGGCTCGCAAAGAAACAGCAGTTACTTTGCGAGTTTCCCTGCTATCACTGGCACAGTAGCCGAGTCTAATGCAAACAATGGCAATCCTAGTTTTGTCAGCGTTTGCCATTGATTTGCATTGGACTCGTGCGAGTAAACGCTGGGAAACTCGCAGAGTACCGAGTCCTGCGAGTCCCTTACTACTCGCCGAGTAACGAGTCCTAGCGAGTAGATTCGCCCATCCCTAATCCCAGCGTCACGTGACCGTGTCGCAGCGGTGACGTTGCGGGCGCGAGATTTAAATCGTGCTCAAGCTCTGCAGCGTGTAATGACGCCCATTAGGGCGTAATAGAGTGGCGAGGCGGGGGTAGCGCGGCACAGGGGACCCGCCTACCCATCACAAACGCAGCGAGGAATGCCCCGCTGTCATGGATTTTGTACGTTTGCTAACTACTTTATTGTACTCATAGATTGCTAACATAGGTCAGATAGGGATGGCTTAGAAAGTATTGTAAGGCTGCAGGGACAGCTATTAACAGGTTAGGAAGGTTATTTTGGGTGACAGGTTCCCTTTAAAGGGGAAAAATTTGTTGTGATGCCATCTGAGGTTTCTGGACAGGGTGTACGAGCGCTGCTTGTAGTAATCCCCAGGGGATAGGTGTTAAGGCAGCTATTGCTCTACTCAGATGGAGTGGGCCCCTGAGATGTAGTGGTGGAGAAGGAGTGATCGTGGTGGTTGTAGTAGGTGAAGGTGCAGCTGGTGCAGAGTGGTGGGTACTTGCAGTTCTTACCAGTCAACATTACTTGAGATTAGTGCAGACATAACCCAGTCAGGTACTGTACTCACCAAAATTACAGCCTGGCTTGCTCACAAGTAGCCCAGGTTCACTCTGCTGAGAGACAGGAAATATGGCTTTCCTTGCTGCCCTTTCCTCTCTTACACTCTACTACTCCTTGTCCTCCTAGTTTCCTGTGGTTACAAGTCACAAAGGCAGGTGACTACAGGCCCTCCGAGCGACTGCCTTGCAAGTCCTTTTGACTCTATACAGTTCCTTAGCATTGGGAGAATCCACAATAGTAGTCACTGTACATGCAGCCCAGTGACCTCCAGTTTCTCGGCTGGTCCTGAAGGTGTCCAGACCACATTGGAGCTGGTACCCCTGTGCAGCTAGTTCCTCTGCCTGGCCTGCACGGCTGGCTGCAGATTTGGGTCCTCAACCCTGGGATTGGCATGTTTAGCTATCAGCAGATGGTTCTGAAGTGTACACTACTATTAAAGTTTTTACACATAAAAATATTGCAATTGATGAAGCACACGGCTCAGTCAGTGCTGTGATAAGGAGAACTGCTCTGGATTGCGGATCTGTTAGATACACTTCTCCGCTGATCAGCTGAGATGGGGGGAGGCATGCGAAACTAGTGCGAATATCTTGCATGAGTCTCGCTCAGTCTGACTCCAGCCTAAATTGCATATCAACATCATCACATTAACCTATGCTATATCATTATTTATCTTGCATGGTGAATGCTGTATTAAAAATACCAAAAATAATTGCAGAATTGCTGTGCTTTGTTTATCAAGCCTCATGGTGATATTAAAAGTGATCAAAAAGACACATGCATTAAACAATCACGACATCAGACATCAGCAAAAATGATAGCTTATTCAGAAAAAAATTAAGCCATCACAATACTATGGAAAAAAAGTTATGGGATTCGGAATGTAGACACCAAGATCAATTTTTTTCAATAACGTTTTTCCTAGTGAAGTAAAAATATATAAAACTATATAAATTTGCTATCGTCATAATCATACTTATTCACAGAATAAAATAAACACTATGTTTGTACAACACATGAATAATGTAAAATATAAACCCTGAAAAAAGGATAACTGAATTGCTATTTTGTTTTTTTTTTTGTGCATATAATGATGGTAGACCCCTGTTGGGCACAATTGTTTTTCACTTCGATTTTCTTTTTCTTCCAGTAGAAGGATTTCTTGGCTTTTTTCATTTTTATACAAATATTTAATTTTATTGCTGTCCGGTTTAACTCTACTATATCTACCTCACCTCTAATGTGGTGGATGTAAGAATTTATTTCAAATACATTGTAGCTTCTGAGCAGGACCCTCACTCCTCTCCGTGTCTGTTGAATTGTGTTACTCTGTAATTTCTGATTTGTCTGTATTTGTCTGTACTAAATTGCAAACTTCTGTGGAATATGTTGGCACTATAGAAATGAACATTATTATTATTATTATTATTATTATTATTATTATTTAATATAGACAACTGAAGAAAGGAATAGGATCTCATAACATGATTCAATAGTATCTTAAATATCATAAATTCTATACTTACATTTTTTAACACAAAAGTATTTACCATTACATGAAAAGTCTAAAGTTCTATTTATGTTGATTCTACTATTGACTAAAAAGGGTTGTCCATTATTTGGACAACCCCGTCTCAATCCATATGTTTATTCCTTATAAATTAATAAAACATACTCACTGTGATGACTCAAGGACATCATTGAGGAGAATCTGCCCACTTATGTGGGGGTTAACTATTCTTTATTATGCCAGATGTACTATTCCTTTGTTCTCTAAGTCAAGGGACTGGAGTAGTGATGGGCGAGTCCTAAATTACTCGGAATCGCTTGACTCTAGCGAGTCCGAGCCCGGGACTCGCTACTCGCTGCGAGTCTAGCGAGTCCAATGTTAATGAATGGGGAAGCGAGTAATAGCGAGTAGTGTGCGATTTACAAATCACAGATGTGTCTCGGAAGCTTCAGCCTGAAGCAATCCTAGTTTTGCCATTTATTTACATTGGACTCGTTTACTGTGCAAGTAATCGCTGGGAAACTCGCACAGATAAGAGTCCGGCTGTCTGCTCTGTGTGCAGGCTGCCGCAGCTCCAGGGTCCTAGAGCCCGCCTGCTGCCTGATGTAGCAGAGCTGAGATTGTTCTCAGTCTGCTCATTCCTTGTGCATAGACATCTATATCTATGCACAGGGGATGTAGCAGAGAGGACATCGCGTTTTGGACTGCGTCGGACGTAAGAGGATTTTTTTAATTAAAGATGGAGTCCCTAATGGCTTTTTTTTTTATTTCTAATAAAAAATTTTCTCTGTGTTGTGTTTTTTGTAAAACAATTTAAAAGAAATTCATGGCGATCATGTCTAATATTGGCGTGACCGCCATAAATTTCGGGCTTAGGGCCAGCTGATAATACAAAGCTGGCCCTAACCTCTTTATTATCCAGCGTGCCACCGCCACCAGGGCCGCTGGAGGAGCGGGGTTCAGCGCCAGAGGATGGCGCTTCAATGAACGCGCCATCTTCTGGGGCGGCTGCGGGCTGCAATTTGCAGCGGGGGTTGCCCAGAAAGCTTGGGCATCCCTGCGCTGCGGATTCCAGCCCCAGCTGCTTAGCTGTACCTGGCTAGACATAGAAATTGCGCGGAGCCCCACGCATTTTTTTTTAATTATTTCATGAAATTCATGAAATAATATAAAAAAAAGGGCTCCCCTATATTCTTGTGTCCGGCCAGGTACAAATAGGCACCTGGGGGTTGGGGGCAGCCCGTCGCTGCCTGCTGGATCCGGCTGGTTCCAGAAAGACCATGTAATTTTTTCTGAAAAATCAATAAAACAATCCTAAAAAAGGGACTGCATCTTTATTAACCCCTCGCCCATGGTCCAGGGGTTAATAAAGATGCAGTCCCTTTTATATACATTGTTTTATGGATTTGTCAGAAAAAAATTTCACATGGGCTTCGCCATATTTCTGGAACCAGCCGGATCCAGCAGGCAGCGACGGGCTGCCCCCAACCCCCAGGTGCCTATTTGTACCTGGCCGGACACAAGAATATAGGGGAGCCCTTTTTTTAAATTATTTCATGAATTTCATGAAATAATAAAAAAAAAATGCGTGGGGCTCCGCGCAATTTCTATGTCTAGCCAGGTACAGCTAAGCAGCTGGGGGCTGGAATCCGCAGCGCAGGGATGCCCAAGCTTTCTGGGCACCCCCCGCTGCAAATTGCAGCCCGCAGCCGCCCCAGAAGATGGCGCTTTCATTGAAGCGCCATCCTCTGGCGCTGAACCCCGCTCTTCCAGCAGCCCTGGTGGCTGTGGCACGCTGGGTAATAAAGGGGTTAATACCAGCTTTGTTATACAAGCTGGTATTAAGCCCGAGATTCTTAATGTCAGGCCACGTTTGACCCAGCCACTAAGAATCTCCAATAAAGGGTTAAAAAAACACAACACAGAGAAAATTTTTTATTAGAAATAAAAAAAAAGCCATTAGGGACTCCGTCTTTAATTAAAAAAATCCTCTTCCGTCCGACGTAGTCCAAAACGCGATGTCTGCTCTGCTACATCCCCTGTGCATAGATATAGATGTCTATGCACAGGGAATGAGCAGACTGAGAACAATCGCAGCTTTGCTACATCATCTCTGTGAGCATGTTAAGAGAGTAAACTGATAAGCTGCTAAAACCAAGCAGACTGCCATTTTGTAGTGGCCCAGGAAAGATAAAACACAGTCTCTGGTTGCCATGGTGACTGCTCTGTGTCTAGAAAAGTAAAAGCAATGTCTCTTGTTGCCTTGGTGACAGCTCTGTCAGTTGCTCCGGTGGTTGTTGATCTCTCTCTGCGGTGGCCATTACTAGTGTAAGGATTACAGCAAAGCCAGTGCAAGCTATATGGGCCTTTAAAGTTGTTTGCAAGCCCTGTTATGTGGACTAAAGACTTTATCTTGAACCGAGCAAGTGTCCAGCATCCGAGGAGGCTGAGGAGATGTTCCCCCTGATGATGCGAGTGATTGGCGTCCAGGAAGGCCGTGAGTGACTGCGAAAGGAGAGCCGGCGTCCGGTGCCATCCACATTGGGAGGATCCTGACAAGGAGGCTGAGGAGATGTTCCCCTGATGGAGCGAGTGATTGGCATCCAGGAAGGCCGTGAGTGACTGCGAAAGGAGAGTCGGCGTCCGGTGTCATCCACATTGGGAGGATCCTGACAAGGTCCTGACAAGCCCTGGAAAAGAGTGCTCTACAGATTGCACCTCAAGCTTACAGAACTAAAGTGCTGGACATGTGAATCTGGCATTGGCTGGTAAGCTGCCAAATTTTGCTGTTTTTTTTACAATACGTTTTTCTTTTGCGCAAAAGGTTTTTTTTCTTTTTACTTTTTCTGGACTTGCTGCAGCCCACGTGGAATATACACCGGTGTAAAGCTACATTTGAGGTTTATGGTACCATAGTTTTGAGATACCCGGGTATCCCTGTGCTAAGTGTATAGCCAGCATTGATATAGTGTATTGCATTGTTATTAGCTGTGATAAGTTATACTCAGTGTGCCATCTCAGAGGTCCCATCAGACCGCCCACAGTTGATGTACATAGCCTTTAGTTAAGTTAAATCCTTGATAAGTCTAACATGTAGGTAAATTTGCTCCTGGTTCTGAGTGTGATTTACATACCCTGGGAACTCTGAGATCGGTGCATTGATGTCGGCTAACGCTGAGTGTGTGAAACTGTTATTGGTTATATTTTAAGGGGATTTTGATACTTACTGAACCATACTTTGATCCCCATATCAGTAAAAATACTGTTGTTCATTTCTGCCTCTGTCTCAGTCTGTGACTCACTGGATCTTAATAGGACCTCCGGTCATTATAAGCAGGCGGGCTCTAGGACCCTGGAGCTGCGGCAGCCTGCACACAGAGCAGACAGCTGGACTCAGCTCGCAAAGTAACAGCAGTTACTTTGCGAGTTTCCCAGAGATTACTCGCACAGTAATCAGACCAATACAAGTCAAAGGCAATCCTAGTTTTTTCAGAGTCTCTGACAAAACTAGGATTGATATTGATTTGCATTGGACTCGTTGCTGTGCGAGTAATCGCTGGGAAACTCGCAGAGTACCGAGTCCTGCGAGTCCCTTACTACTCGCCGAGTAACGAGTCCTAGCGAGTAGATTCGCCCATCCCTAGACTAGAGCCATTGTTTCATGTGAGAGTGTCTGATGCCCCCTATTGTCTGCTAATTTGTGGAATACCTGCTGATTGCATCAGCCCTCTGAGGTATGTATACCAGGCTATATCATTAAAAGGAAAACAATTCAGATGGATTGAACCAGTGATTAATATGGAAACAGCCATCTCCCACCAATTCTGTGGGGCACAATGCTCTGAAATGGGAGCTAAGAGTTAGAAAAAGGGGCCTGCTCCTGTCACTGGAGTGATTCTTCAGGACCTCAGGCTAGGGACCACGGTTCAAGGTGCTGGATTATAGAACTGCTCTACTGCCTAAGAGAGAGCCCATGAATTTATGGAGAACACAGGTTGGGACAATCCGGTCACGTTACCACATACCTTGTTGTGCTCAGTCGGCTTCCTAAGCTTGCTGGTATCCCCTCTCTGTGGGTGCCCACCAAACGTGGGATGCTGCTGACTGGAATTTTTGGTCTTCGATCAGCAGAAGTGTGAAACTTTTGTCACGAGCTCCATCTTGTGTCCTTGTTGGGAATGTAATATATGATGTTGACTGTTCGTAACCCAATAAAGTCTTTCCACAGTGTGGTAACTCCGTGTCTCCACACTGACCTCTAGTATAGACACAGTTCCAACATTTGCTATCAGCACTGCGTCTCCTGGGATCAAGTACCAGTGTAATCAATGCTCACTGCCACCCCAGAGAGTCATCTTCCACAAGTACTAGCCTATGTAGTTCAGAAAATCATTGATGCAGCTATATATTACTCCAAACAATCCTCATGTGTTCTGTAAACCGATTCTTACTCTTTTTTTATTTGAATAAATTATATGATTATTCTTATGGGTAATTTATTGATTTCAACGAAAGCTCTGTTTTTCTTCACTTTTCCTGTGGCGGCATAACATTGAAAAAATATTGGTAGATTGTAAATACAGAAAATTGACTTTTGTTTAAATGGAACCTATTACCAGGTTTTGCTATTCCATCTGAGAGAGGCATAATGTAAGACCAGAGATCCTGATTCCAGTGATGTATCACTCACTGAGCTGTTTGCTATCAATTTTAAAAAATCACTGTTTTATCTGCTACAGATCTACCAGTTTTCTGAATGCTAAGTTCTGCATAAGCCCACCCTCCACCACTGATTGGCAGTTTACTGCCCATATACAGTGCACACATAAATCTGGCAATAAGTAGTGGGGCAGGGTTACACAGAGTTCATGAATATGCAGGAATACATGGCAGCAGGTTTACTAGTCCTCTAATAATAATTTCCTGATGATAAAACAGGTATTATATGAAAACTCACTAATTTTTAGAATTCTGCTCCGGACAAGAGCTAATGGGGGGAGAGACAAATGGAATTGATCCGGTGCAGATCTAAGTGTATTAGTCTTTTTCAATAAATAGTTACTGTAATTGAAATATTGCTCACCTTTTCACAAGATGTATATCGTATTTCTTAATAGATTGCTGGGCTGCAGGCTTGCTGCTCACTCCTCCGGAGATTCCAAAGACTCAGGGTGTGTCTCTGATCAGTCAAGTAGAAAGGTAATGAAAACCGGTTTCAAATTGGAGCGGCGCTTCTATACTCATCCAGGGTTTTCTTTTTAAAAAAGTAATTTCTTTTATTTCATTCATATTGTAAAAAAATAAAAAACGATACAGTATAGTACAAAGCGTTTCGACCTAGATACAAGTCTTCCTCAGGTACATTTAGTAATAACATAAAAGGTATCTTAAAAATGTCTATATATGTTATTCTTATAAAATCCTCCTTTCAACTGAGTTTGAGAGATTGGGAAGTTAGTCACCGCCCCTAATTAGTGATTACAATAATTGATCTACAATTAGTAAGAGGTGTCTCTGAGTATTCATGAGCCTAGTAAGCGGTAGTGGGGACAAGAGGAGCATGTTGCTCACAAAAATGATGTGGAGAGACTTTATTTCTCTCAGTTTAGCAGTCTCCTGTATGTTTCTGGTCCGCCCAAAGGTTCTATGAGAATTCATGAGCCTAGTAAGCGGCACCAGGGAAGAGGAGCGGAATGTTCCAAAAGTGGATAGTATGGTCTTATTTCTTTGTTTAGTTGTAAAACCAATAATTAGCTATACGCACAGGTGTAAGGAGACTTTATTCCTCTCTGTCTGACAGTCCTTCAAATGTCTGCAATCCGTCCTCAGGCTCTATGAGTATTCATGAGCCTAGTAAGCGGCAGTGGGGACAAATGGAGCAGGCTGCTTCCAAAAATGGTGTGGAGAGACCTTATTTCTCTCAGTATAGCAATCTCACATATGTCTCTGATCTGCCTCAAGGCTCTATGAGAATTCATGAGCCTAGTAAGCGGCATCGGGGAAGAGGAACTAAATGTTCCAAAAGTAGACCATATGGTCTTATTTCTTTGTTTAGTTATAAAACCAGCAATTATCTATGTAGTCTATACACAGAGGTGTAAAGAGACTTTATTCCTCTCTGTCCGACAGTCCTCCATATGCCTGCAATCCGCCCCCAGGCTCTATGAGTATTCATGAGCCTAGTAAGTGGCAGCGGGGACAAATGGAGCAAGCTGCTCCCAAAAATAATGTGGAGAGACCTTATTTCTCTCGGTATAGCTGTCTCCTGAATGTCTCTGGTCCGCCCAAAGGCTTTATGAGGACTCATAAGCCTAATGAGCAGCACCTGGGATAAGAGGAGTGGATTGTTCCAAAAGTGGACAGTATGGACTCATGTGTTTTTCCTCATGTGTTTTTCCGTATTTCTTTTTAGATAGAAAAGTAAAAATAAAATTATTAACTCCAATACTAGAAATATAATAATTAAACTATTGTACTTTAGAGGTATAAATCATTCAATGACTAACAAATAATTTTTTGAGTTGTCCGAAGTATCTAAAAGTATTCAATTTTATCGTTTAATCCATCTGGGTGTAGGATACGCAACCGGAACATCCAGAAGGATTCTTTTCGGTTTAAGGTTTGTATCCTATTGATAGTGGTTTTTGGTACTGATTCCACTGGAGTGATTTTGACGTCAAATCTTCCTCCATGGTGGTGTAATAGATGACGTGATAAGCTATGTGTCTGAAGTTGTATTTTGGTGTTGTAACGATGACCACTCAGCCTAGTTTGAACTTTTTGAGTGGTTCTTCCTACATATTGTAAACCACATGTACATGTGATTAGATATATCATATGGTCTGACTGGCAAGTCGATGTTGTTTAATCAGGAATCTTTCACCAGTGCTATTAGAAATGATTTCCTTTTTTCCATTTGTAATGGTTTTGCAGCAATGGCAAATTCTTTTTCCACATCTAAAACTCCCATAACTGATGGTGCTGCAAGTTTTTTCAAATTTTCAGCAGGTGAAATTTTTTGGAGTCGGCTAGGGGCTACTATATTGCAATGTGATTCCGGGTTTCTCAGGGATTAATGTTCGCAGGAGGGGGTCTTGTAAAAGAATGGGCCAATGTTTATCAAGAATTGATCTAATATTCTTGTTTTCCTTATTATAAGTGGTTATAAAATTCTATTTCCATTTTTTATTGTTTTTCTTTTCGGAAATATCTGTCGAAGTTTGTTTTTTAAAAATTGGTGTTATTTTCAGTATGAGATGGCCTTAATTTTTCTGTTATTTTTTCTTTCATGGAGATCAAGCAATCTTTTTGAGATTTTTTTTATTAGTTTCATATGCTGATTTGACCAGTTTTTTAGGGTATTTTTTAGTCAGGAATCGGTTGGTAAGGATTTTTGCTTGATTATTATAATCTTCTAGTTGTGAATTATTTTTTCTGATCCGGAAAAACTGACTATATGGAATATTTCTTTTCCACTTATAATAATGGGCACTTTTGTAGTCTAGATATCCATTGGAATCTACTGTTTTAAAATTGTTTTTTGTTTTGATAGTATTATTGTTAGATGATATCTCTAGGTCTAATAAGACTGTTTACTTCTTATTAAGATTCCATGTAAACTGTATTCCCCATTTGTTGAGGTTCAGTTCTTCTATCATTTGTTCGGCTAGTTCCCGACTCCCTTTCCAAATGATAAGTAGGTCGTCTATATATCTGCGATATAACACAATCCTGTCTGCATATACAGGGTTAGCTAGAGGCGACAGGGACTCGAATCGCCCCATGAACAGATTAGCGAAACTTGGGGCGAACCGAGTCCCCATCGCAGTTCCGAGCCTCTGTACATAGAGTTGGCCTTGGAACTCAAATACGTTCCTTTTCAAGATGAATTCCAGGCCTATCAGGAGGAACTGAATTTGGTCAGATGGCATCTGTGATTGTGTCTCAAGATAATATTGAACTGACTCTATTCCCAACCTATGATCTATATTTGAGTAGAGGGCAGTAACGTCTAGGGTAAGAAACCAATAGTCGTCTTGCCAGTTTATGGTTTGAAGCTCATCTATTAATTGTGTAGAGTCGCGGAGATAAGAGGGTAAATTCTTAACTAAATGCTGTAGATGCAGGTCTATATAATGTGACAGGTAACTGGTTAGGGAGTTGATACCTGCTATAATCGGTCGCCCTGGCGGATTTATGTTTTTGTGGATTTTTGGTAAATGGTAGTAAAATGCCATTGTATATTCCTTATTCATCAAAAATTGCTTTTCATTTTTATTCAACAGTCCTTTATTATAGGCAGTGGATATTAACTGATGGTATTCTTTAGAGATTAGTGGGGAGGGGTCTGAGTTTAATTTTCCATAGTATTTTTCATCAGATAGAATTCTATCTGCTTCTTGGAGATAGTCATCTCTGTCCTGTGTTATTATTCCTCCCCCCTTATCGGCCTCTCTAATAACTATTGTTTTATTTGATTTCAAGGTATTCGAGGCTTGTCTTTCTGTTTTTGTGATATTTGCATGTGTTATATTTTTAGAACTAGTTTTTCTTTGGATTTTTGAGGGCTTTTTTTTAATAAATTTTTTTCCTGTTGTTGAGTTTGCGGAATTCATCGCTTACAATAGAGAAGAAAGTTTCCACATAACTTCCTCTGTGGTGGAGAGGATTAAAATTTGATTTATTTTTTACTGAGATGTGTATATTTGCACTGGTTTTATTATTTTCAGGATCCATTGATGCAGTGTCCTTGATGGGATTTTTTTCTGGTGAATTGGTTTTGGAAATCTTTGTTTTAGTACTGTTTTTTTCTTTAATAGTATAGTGTCTTTCAAGTGTAAGACGCCTAATAAATTGGTTTAGATCAAGGAAAAGATCAAAATCCCTGGGTCCTTGGTGAGGGGCAAAAATTTAAACCCTTTTCTAAAACTGTTCGTTCAGCATTATTCAGTACATATTTTGATAAATTAAACATCTTTATATTCTGTTTCCTCAATTTTTTAAGGCTTCTTTTCTTTTTATTAATTTTTAGTTTTTTCTTAATTATTGGGGAGGATTGGGGATTATCAGTGGCTTTTTTTGTGTTTTTTTTTGGAGGTTTCCTTCCTCCTCTAGTGCCTCTGGGACGTCTTTTCTTTTTTTGTTGTTTACTGATGGGAAGTAGTGTGTAATTTGTTGTTGTGATGGGGGAAGTAGGGTCGGTGCCGTGATTGCTGAACTTAATATCGGAGGTATAAGAGTTTCCAATAAGGGGGGCAGTTGCAGTGGTGCAATTTCTAAAAAAGAAATATGGGAAACTGTAGAGAACGAGAGGGGGATGGAGCCTGAATAACTGTTATGAAGGGTTGTGAGGTTTCACTAGAACTATGTGTAGTCAGATGTACCAAATCTATTAATTCCTGTGAAGATTCACATTCGGTTATTTCTTCTATTCTTTCATTTTCAATAACACAGGGTTGGTGTTTGTTTATTTTTTGAGGGATGTTGTGAGTCCCAATACAATTTAATGGGGGCAGATTACTATTAGGTACTGGGTAGTTATGAATATCAGCACTTATTCGTATTTGAGACAGGGAGAGGGGAGGTTTTTGTATGGGGTATTTGTGTTTATCTTGGATAGTAGGAGTTGATTGCTGCATCCCTAATTTCTTTAAGTTTGCATCTATAGGTTTTGGGTCGTCAGCTGGATTTTTATTTAGATTGGTTTCTGCTCCCTGAGAGGTTCTCAAGAGGTTTTTCCCACTTTTAGAGTTATAAAAGATGCAGAGATTTTTCACTATCTCCTGTTGTTTTATGGTGAGAGAATTTGTCTCTGTAAATTCTCCCTTATTAGATTCCTCTGTATTAGTTTTTTTAGGGGTTAATATTGAGCTTTTTTTAGGGAATATTTTTGTTTTCTCGTGATTATCATTTTGTGGGAACATATCCCTTCTTAATTTTTTGTTTTTTTGTTCTATAAGATCTGTTTCAAATCTCTGCAACCTATTATTAGTATCGGAATTAATCGTATTAAAATATGCGTGAGATTTAAAAATACTAAGTTGTTCTAAAAGTTTTTCACAGTCCTCAGCGGCAATATTAGCTAGATTTTTCCTTTTCTGTATTAATAAAAACATTAATTTTATAGAGCAATTATCTAAAATGTTCCTCCAATCTTTAGAGAATGAGGGATCATCCGGAAAGGAACTGTCAAAATGTATTAATAAACCTTTAGGAATAATATCATTTTCTAGACACATATCTAAAAATTCTGCGTCTAATTGGTGGCGAATTTCTAATTTCATAGTTTTTTCAAAAGCAAAAAAGAGTGTATTAATCTTCTTCTTAGTTTCTAAGTCTATAGTTTTATCAACAGATGGTTGGTTGTAGTCAGACTTAGTTGTCTGAGCAATTCTTGAAAGCATCTCTTTCCTTCTCACAAATCTATTTCTAAAATGTTCCATCCTAGATCGCTGCCGGTTCTCCCTTGATTCGGGTTAATCCACACTCCAAGCTCTCAGATGTAGATTCTGGGGGCTTCAAACAATTCTTAGAATTCTGCTCCGGAACGCGTTGTACTATACTGTATCGTTTTTTAATTTTTTACAATCCGAATGAAATAAAAGAAAATACATTTTTAAAAAGAAAACCCTGGATGAGTATGGAAGCGCCGCTCCAATTTGAAACCGGTTTTCATTACGTTTCTACTTGAAAACTCACTAAATGATATATTGCAGGAATCAGGATCTCTGATCCTACATTGTGCTGCTCTCAAATTAGGTGGCAAAATCCTTGTGATTGCCTTTAAACAAAGTTAAAATATTTGCAGAATAGAAAATATAAATTGGATATCCTTAAAGGACTTTTGCGGCTTAAATCAATCTTTACAGTATTGGGATACACAGATACAAGTAGATAGATGGTAATTACCTACCTGATCTGCTGTAAGCCCTTCTCTTGTGTCAGCACCTATTTTAGAGTGGTCACATGACCTCTCCTACAGTGATTTTGCTGCTTCCTGTGATGTCACGTCCCGACCACACAGCATTAGCTTATCCCCCGCTCTGTACACAGCATCACAGCCCAGTCACTGTGATTGACAGCTGACTCTCCTCTGCTAACCCAGCCCATGTGTGCTGAGTAGAGAGGAGCTGTTTGAGGCAGGATTGCAAGGACACTCTAGGTACACCGAACAGCTCCCAGACAAGTGGCTCTGTCTGTATGCAGTGCCTGCTCTCACCCAATTTTTCCCTCCTTGCACTTTCAGGTCCATTGCTGTAGGAGTTGCTTGCTGGACCCTGTTTGTGTAATAATGATGAGTTGTTTGTGAATGATCCTTCACTGCTGTAGCACTGAGACACTGTAGAGAGTCCTGGCCAATCAGGGTGCAGTGTGTGTGCAGAGAGGAGTGTGTAGGGGGCAGAGAGGGGTGTATAGGGGGTTATGATCAGCACAGGCTGTAAGAAGGAAAAAACAACAACAGGAAGCTACCTAATCATAAAATGCTACATGTAAACATCCAACATGGAGGCACTGAACACAGAAATTGAGGAAATGATGGTAGGAAAACAAAAAAAACACTGTGGGAGGCTTATATAATACAATTCAGCACAGATTAGCTTTTTGATAATAACAAGTTTTGTGGTCAGATACCGTAAGTCCTTTAATTTTTTTAAATGACCGTACATTATTGTGTGGGTTTTTTTCCTAGTCAATACTTTTGCAGTATGGTTCAGTATGGATATCCCTATATTTCATTGGCTGTAAAATAAATGCATGAATTAGTAATGACACATCACTAAATTTATGGTAGTCTATGGTTTGATTTCTTTGTCTGTGCAGATTGGATAGGTTGTTACTGTCATCTAGTGATACATATATGTCAATATCACCTGCAGAAATATATTTACTTACAAAATTGTTGCAGTGTTCATTACTTTTTTCACCCCCTGTATTAGTTTGAGTTGGAGCTGGAGCTGATTTATACAATGGAGATGCTGTTCAGGACCATGGACAGCTCATCTGTACATCATTGCCATAGGCCTTACTTTTGTTTCATGAAATATAAGATTGCTCATGCATTATTAGCATTTCAATGTACAGTTTCATGAATAAGAACAAAGTAAAGTACCGTATATACTCGCGTATAAGCCGAGTTTTTCAGCCCAAAAATTGGGCTGAAAAGTCCCCCCCTCGGCTTATACGCGAGTCATACGGCCCCCCTCAAAGTTTGGCGCCCCCACCTCAGTTTCTGGGCCCCCCCGCATGCAGCGCTGCACATATACATTACGTGTCTAGCAGCTGTTACCCTCCGGTGGCAGATCGCGGCTCCCGGCTCCGGGCTCCATCTTCCTCTCTGTCTTCCTGGTTGTCATGTGACCGGCGCGATGACGTCATCGCGCCGGTCACAAAGCAGGAAGACAGCGAGGAAGATGGAGCCCGGAGCCGGGAGCCGCGATCTGCCACCGGAGGGTAACAGCTGCTAGACACGTAATGTATATGTGCAGCGCTGCATGCGGGGGGGCCCAGAAACTGAGGTGGGGGCGCCAAATTATGAGGGGGGCCCTGCTGGGGCCCTGTATACTACCACTGGGGCTATATACTACCACTGGGGCTGTATATATACTACCACTGGGGCTATATACTACCACTGGGGCTGTATACTACTACTGGGGCTATATACTACCACTGGGGCTATATACTACCACTGGGGCTATATACTACCACTGGGGCTGTATATATACTACCACTGGGGCTATATACTACCACTGGGGCTGTATACTACTACTGGGGCTATATACTACCATTGGGGCTATATACTACCACTGGGGCTGTATGTATACTACCACTGGGGCTATATACTACCACTGGGGCTATATACTACCACTGGGGCTGTATACTACTACTGGGGCTATATACTACCATTGGGGCTATATACTACCACTGGGGCTGTATGTATACTACCACTGGGGCTATATACTACCACTGGGGCTGTATACTACTACTACTGGGGCTATATACTACCACTGGGGCTATATACTACCACTGGGGCTGTATGTATACTACCACTGGGGCTATATACTACCACTGGGGCTGTATACTACCACTGGGGCTATATACTACCACTGGGGCTGTATACTACCACTGGGGCTGTATATATACTACCACTGGGGCTATATACTACCACTGGGGCTGTATACTACTACTGGGGCTGTATACTACTACTGGGGCTATATACTACCACTGGGGCTATATACTACCACTGGGGCTATATACTACCACTGGGGCTGTATATATACTACCACTGGGGCTATATACTACCACTGGGGCTGTATATACTACTGGGGCTGCGTGTATACTACCACTGGGGCTGCTGCTGTATACTACCACTGGGGCTGCTGCTGTATACTACCACTGGGGCTGCTGTATATACCTCTGGGGCTGCTGTATACTACCACTGGGGCTGCTGCTGTATATACCACTGGGGCTGCTGCTGTAACACTGCTGGGGCCTGTATATACCACTGGGGAGGCTGCTGTATACCACACTGCTGGGGGCTGTATACCTGTGCTGGGGTCCACCCTCGGCTTATACACGAGTCAATAAATTTTCCCAGGTTTTGGGGGCAAAAGTAGGGGGGTCGGCTTATACACGGGTCGGCTTATACACGAGTATATACGGTAAGTATAATATATGTTAAAAGAGACTATAAATTATTTAAACATATCAATACTAAATAATGCACCACTGATAAAGAAAATTGAGTACCCTCACTAGGGAAATCAGCTACCCCCCTACTTGAATGTGATATACATGGCATATAAGTGAAGCGTTTAGCAGCACTATATATTGAAATAACTGCAGCACATGGAAATAAGTAACATAATATAAAATAAAGTACAGTATTCTGTTCACAAATGTGTTTAAACACTGGCAACATTTAGGCTAAAGCTCTACTGGGAGAAAATCACAACATGCAGCTTACGACAAGCAAAACGCCATATCTGAAATACTTCTCTTGATAGTGGAAGTTCTGACTGGTATTCAATATATGCATAAAAAGGATGGCAATACCCTGTTTTTAATTTGTACAAATGCTGTATTTCTATAACAAAAAATAATAGCGAAATGGCACAACACAAAGTTACACAAATACCTACAAAATTGTTACTTATTTAAGCAAAATTTGGACTTACACACAGGAAACATTTTCTTTCCCTACTTATATATTCAGTCAATAACCTTTTGATATTTACATTTATTTTGATATTTGAAGACTTAACATTTTTAGTTACAAGACTTTTTGTAGATAAGTGAAATTGAACTCTTAACCCCATCCCAACAGCTGATAAAAAATGTTGAAGGTATAATAAAGGTATGTGTTTATGTTTTTTGTTCTCATAAAATTATTTTTCTCTGTGTTGTGTATTATTTACTATTTACCAGAGATTTATAATGGGCAGGTCTAACATTGGCTCTACATAGCCTAGTGCTAACTTGCAATATTCAGCTGGCATTAACCACTTTTTTCCCAGTCTGCCACCACAGGAAGAGTTGGGTACAGCTCTGGAAAATTGTACTACAAAGAATATGCTATCTTTTGGGGTGGCTGTGGGCAGCAATTTGCGGAGTGGGGGGGAAGCAGAACGCTTGGACCTCCCCACACTGAATATTTCAACCTCCAGCTACCTAGTTGTACCTAGCATCAAACCAAAAATACAGCGAAGCTACCCGTCATTTTGTTTTAAATTACTTCAAGAAATAATTAAAAAAAAGGGCCACACTGTATTTTGATTACCATCAAGGTAAAAATAGGCAGCTGGGGATTGGTGGCAGCCCGTACATGCCTTCTGTACTTGTGCTAGTTACCAAAAATACAGCCAACATATGGGTGAAAATCTCAGCAAAATCTGCAGCAATAACTGACATGCTGTAGATTTTATTGTGTTAACGCTATGCGCTGTAGAGGAAGTTTTTAGCGCTTGCGTCATGCTAGGGTCACAATGCTATTGTGACTCTAGCCTAAGGCTAGAGTCAGATCTTGTATCTGCCCCTAGCCTGAAGGATCTGTCAGAAACGTAGTTTCTGGCAGTAGCAGTGCATAGTGTTACCAGCATGTAACGCTATGCACTGCCAAACTATGGATCTGTATGGCAACAGGAAGCTTACCTCAGCCGCCGGCTCCACAGACAATCCCCAGATATGCACTTTTGAAGAACAGACAGGAAATGCTGTTTGTAGCATCAAATCCTGCATCACAACCTGCATTCCTCCGCAGTTGTAAAATATTATACAACTGGATATAGCCGGTAGTATTACTGATCCGTATCACAGATCAGTGATAAATATGGTGTGTGAGCCCCACATTGCAACCAGTTGATTACTTTTTTTAGCTGGATCCAGTTGTAAAAGACACACCACCTATTGGGTGTGTCATTTAAAACTTGGTTCTGGATGTGCCCAGTCCAGCGTCTGAATCCAGTAGAATCTGAATTCTGCTAGATCTGGGTTCCATAGAGCCACATTCTAAAGCTAGGGTCACACCTGTGTCTGCCCTCAGCCTACCGGATCCACTTAAAACTTAGTTTCTGGCAGGCTTAGCACAAAGCGTTATCAGCATGAAATGCCATGCGCCGCCTGCCTATGTATCCCTATGGTTACCTGCAGTATAGCGTAGCCGCCGGATCCACTGACAAGGACCGGGTCTGCGCTTTTGCAGAGTGCACAGGAAAACAATGTAAATCACTTTTCCTGTGCGCTCTGCAATATCACATATCCGTGGATTCTCTGTGGAGCCGGTGGCTTCAGTAAGCATCATGTTGCTATAGTGATTCATAAGCAGTCGGCGCATAGCGCTACATGCTGTTGATGCTATGCACTGAGCCAGCCAGAAACTTAGTTTCTGATGGATTCACCAGGCTGAGGGCAGACGCAGGACTGACTCTAGACTAATTGAACACATAGTGCCCTAGATCAGGGTGTTCATGGCTTTGAAATGGACAATAAAATTACAACAAAATGTGATTTTGGTCT
>JARQOC010000009.1:100905486-101023390 GCA_033576535.1 Allobates femoralis | reverse complement strand
ATTTATAAAAAAAAAAAAGAGTAAGATTAAGAGGGGCGCCCAAACTTTTTCATATGACTGTATATATCATCCCCCAACCTTACACCTGCTGTATTACAGAACGCCAATGACTGTCTAACCGCAGTTTCCAATATCATGTCTATTCTGTACCTGAAACTCATACTTTCCAAAACTGAACTTCTTATAATCCAGCCCTCCACTAATCTACCTGCCTAAATCTGACATCTCCCTCTCAGTGTGCGTCACCATGATAATGCCTAGGCAGCAGGCTCGCTTTTGGGTCTTATGTTTGATGCTGATTTTTCATTCACTTCCTGTATACAATCTCTCACCCGCTCTTGTCCCCTGCAACTGAAGAACATGTCTATAATTCGTCCTATCCTCATCATGGAAACAACTAAAACCCTCACAGTGGCCATGATCAACTCCTGCCTTGATTATTGCAACTCTCTATTAATTGATTCCCCCTCACTAGACTTTCCCCTCTCCAGCCCAACCTTAATTCAGCAGCCAAGGTCACCTAACTGTCTAAACATTACTCAGATGCTTCCTCTATGTGCCAGTCATTGCACTGGCTGCCCATACATTATAGGATTCACCCACAAAGCTCTTCACAGTGCAGCACCTTCCTACCTCTCTACCCTCATTTGCCTATCACGCCATCCATTCTCTTAGCTCTGGAAGTGACTTTAGACTAACATCTGCATTAATCCGAACATTACACTCCCGGCTCCAAGACATCTCCCGAGCTGCAGCAATTCTCTGGGCTGCTCTACCCCAAGGAATTAGGACTATCCACAGCTTACATAGTTTTAGGCGCTCTCTAAAACGCCTCTTTTCAGAGCGGCCTATCATTCTCCCTAATCGAAGTCATTTAGGCATAGGTTATCCACTACTTCCCTGAACATAACTGTCAAACTACATCAGACCCAAAAGCTCTACAAAGATTAGCTGGTGGCCGCTTACTCCACTGTTATCTATTCCACACATTCTCAATATGGCTCAACTATGATTGTAAATAAACACCTGTACTCTATGTCACCCCCACCTCATTGTAGATTGTAAGCTCGTGTAAGCAGGGTCATCATTATTTATTTTATTTTATTTGCTTTTAACTATTGTATTTTACATAACTGATTCTTAAGACTGTTTGTTTGTATATAAATCTCTGATTTTTTTAAGCGCTGTGGAATATGTTGGTGCTGTATAAATATAGATTATCATCATTATTACCTCAGAAAATTAAAGTAGGGAGGATGAAGGGTTAAAAACCACGCTGCCGTATCCCATGAGACATCAAAGGGTGAATATAATATTGATTTATTAGTCAACATATTTCAGGGTTACCTGAAAAGCCCTGAAACATGGCAATGTGATATTGATTTCTCTTGAGGAAGGGGCCAGGGAGTCCTGAAATACGCTAATAAATCAATATTATATTCACCCTTTGATGTCTTGATGAATTCAGCAGTGCAATTTTTAACCCTTCACCCTTCCTACTCTATGTGCACCACACTGGGGACTGCAGCAGCCGTGAAAAAGATCACTCTGTGTGTAATGACTCTATATAATATTTGCGTTTCACTTTTTGTATTGAATTACTGAAAAAAATTAACTTTTTGATGATATTCGAAGGCCGGTTTCACACTAACGTTTGTCCATGCTGCATATGGAGGCGGGCGAATGCGTGTGACGATGCACGCATCGTGCGTCCCTATGTTTAACATGGTGTATGCATTTGCCTGTGGATGCATGCGTTTGCATCCGCAATCGTTGATTCTCAGAGCA
The DNA here is from genome assembly GCA_033576535.1 of Allobates femoralis. Taxonomy (NCBI): domain Eukaryota; kingdom Metazoa; phylum Chordata; class Amphibia; order Anura; family Aromobatidae; genus Allobates; species Allobates femoralis. Next base: position 101,021,602 of record JARQOC010000009.1, on the reverse strand, counting down.
TAGAAAATACAACTTGTTGCATTTTCTGAGCGTCTGAGAATGCATTATTTCAAGAATACAAATCATACATGGAGCCCATTGGTAGTGCAGTGCCATCCGGATGCCAAAGCAAGTGAACTCATAGAATCTCTCTCTCCCTCTCCTCCTCAGTATAATGGTTTCCTATGGCCGGCCAAGTTTCTAATGATTTCCTATAAAGTTTTCCGTATGAACATGTGTGCATAATCAACATTGAGTTCACTTCAATATGTATGCATTCGGCACTGTATTTACGTCTACGGACCATACGCACATGTACCGAATGCAAATTGTGAAACCAGAATAGTTCATTGAGATACACCTGTACGTGAATGCTCATCAAGCTTAACCCTATACCATTTTCCTTTTCTTAGACCACTACATAATACAGAAATAAAGTGGTGTAAAATGGATTATCTTCTAAAAGTTTTTATTAAAATAGATGCAATCTAGAAAAGCTTTAATTAAAACATAATCTTAACTTTTTAACTATAAATGAATTAAAAATGTAAAACTTTGAGCATTTATGCACCCACATATTTAAAAAATAATCTAAAGATTTAAGAAGCAGTCAATTTAAGTAAATTTTATTTACAGGAGGTGCGAAATAAGCTTTACTGGAGGGCAGAGACCGATGAGTTAAGAATTCTTTTAAATATGGAGCCACTATCTTTTTAAAAAGTTGAGCCATGGCAACCGCAAAGCAATTAATGTTTCACCAATGGAAAAAACCTCAGAGAGATATTTTAAAGATTTCATTAAAAATCTCAAGATGAAAATTAATTATTAGGAATATAAGATCAGTTTCAATATATTTTTCCCAATTCCATTAGCTGAAAAAAATTCAATTCCCGCTATTAGTCTCATTCATAGCCATGATTATTGCCTATAAGGCTCCGATTTATTTTCAACCACTGAGTACAATGAGAGATGAAAGTCAATTGCATAACCCTGCAAGAATGTAAGAGATACAGTTAACTTAATGGCAATATTATTTACTGCTGTTATATATTCAAATAATTGACTGTGACCCTGCTCACATTTGCTGTATTATATTATAGGTATAAATTAAGAGTGCAAAAGATAGAAAACGGCTCTTGGGAATTACTAACGGATGGCATTTATAGGGCTACTCATGACTGTATATTACAAAAATAATACAAATTGAATACCACCAAAAAGTTATTGTCATGAGTGCGCCGCATCCTATGGTCACCTCTGGGGTACTTGAAGTAATATTAGTGCACGTTTATTTGAGTCCCAGGGTGAGTGCTTTTGCTGACCCTCTCCAGTTTGATTTGGGGTGGACGATGCTATTCTTTCTTGGTTACATACAGTCCATTCGCTTTTGAACAAAGATGGAACCACTTTGTGCACAATGTTTTTTTTATCTCTAGCGCACTCAATACCTTACAGCCATTGTTACTAAGCAAAAAGATGAATTGTAGGTGTCCTGCAGAGAACAGTGCTGTCACACTTCCTATTCTCACTGCATACAGCAGATTTCCCTTAGAAATCTGATTTTTGTCACCTACAAAAACTCTCAGATGACTAGAGATGAGCCACCACCCTAATGTTCGTATTCTATTCGATTCGTCGAATTGGCGGGGTGTTCGACGAATGTTCATTGAACACCGTCGAACAGTCCGGAACACTAAATAAACAGCTATGTTGGACTGTTGCACTTCCGCAATGTATATACATACATTGCGGAAGTGAAATTAAGTAAATATAGTGTTAAAAATGAAAAAAAATATATGCTCACCTGTCCGGCGGTCCACCGATGGATCCGGCAAGGTCCTGTTGCTGATAGGACCTGTGCTGATGTCAGTTATCGCAGGAACTTCGGTCACATGACCGAAGTTCCTGCGATAACTGACGTCACCACAGGTCCTATCAGCAACAGGACCTTGCCGGAAAGGTTAAAATAGACATTTTTATGTTTTGGACACTTTCTTTAAGTAAAAGAAAGTGTCCAAAATATAAAAATGTCTATTTTAACCTTTCCGGCAAGGTCTTCTTGCTGATAGGATCTGTGGTGACGTCAGTTATCGCGGGAACTACTCGCTGCTATTCCCTGAGTTCAAACCGGATTCTCCCGGATTGCCCCGGTCCGGAGCAATCCAGCACCGTAGAGTCGCATGTTATGGGGCGCCGGATTGCACCGGACCGGTAAAATCTGGGACAATTTGGTTTGATCCAGTTTTCTCTCATTGCCAGCTTTCCTGCTGGGATTTTCAAATGAACAGCTTACTCAGGTCAGCTGTTCAATTAAAGTAGCAGTGCTGTCAGGTTCATGTGAGTTCATGCTTGCCTGCATGAACTCACATGAACTTTCCCATGGGTGCACAGCTCTGCTACATCTCTGGCAGAGATTTTCTACCAGAGATGTAGCAGAGCTAAAGAAGAACCCTGGATTGGACTACATCGGACGGAAGAGGATTTTTTTTTTAAATAAAGATGAAGACCCTAAGTGTGTTTTTGTTTTGTTTTTTTCAAATAAAAATAATTTTTCTTGGTGTTGTGTTTTTATGTAAACAATTTAATAGAAATTCATGGGCGGCATGTGTAATATTGGCGTGGCCCCATGAATTTTGGGCTTAGGGCCAGCTGATAATACAAAGCTGGCCCTAACCCCTTTATTACCCAGTGAGCCAATGCACCAGGGCCCTGGATGAGCTGGGTTCAGCGCCAGAAAATGGCGCTTCAATGAACGTGCCATCTTCTGGGGTGGCTGTGGGCTGCCATTCGCAGCGTGGTGCCCAGAAAGCTTGGGCCTCCCTGCGCTGCAGACTCCAGCCCCCAGCTGCCTAGTTGGCTGGACATAGAAATAGCACGGAGCCCCATGCATTTTTTTTTTAATTTCATGAATTTCATGAAATAATTATAGGGAGCCCCTTTTTTTATTATTTCATGAAATTCATGAAATTAAAAAAAAAATGCATGGGGCTCCGTGCTATTTCTATGTCCAGCCAAGTACAACTAGGCAGCTGGGGGCTGGAGTCTGCAGCGCAGGGAGGCCCAAGCTTTCTGGGCACCACGCAATATGTCTGGCCATGTACAAATAGGCACCTGGGGGTTGGTGGCAGCCCGTTGCTGCCTGCTATATCTGGCTGGATACAAAAATATGGTGAAGCCCACGTCAAATTTTTTCTGAAAAATACAAAAAACAATATGAATGAAAGGGACTGCATCTTTATTAACCCCTCGACCATGGTTGATAGGTTAATAAAGATGAAGTCCCTTTTTATAGGATTGTTTAATGGATTTTTTAGAAAAATTTTGACGTGGGCTTCGTTGTGTTAGCTAACTCCATTCACTGAGAGCAGTGACAGATGTAAACCAGCAGAGGAGCCTGCCTGACATATCCACCATTAAGACTGACTGTGGGATCAAACTCTATAAGTGGCTGAAGACATCGCCTAGACCTGGTGATGCAGAGCCTTATATAGAAGGCTGACTAGATATCGGGGTCAGTAATGGTATAAAGCTGACAAGAGTGACCTTACTATATCAGCACGAAATAACCTCTATTATCCATATACTGAATAAGGGGAACACTAATGTGGCAAACCTCTAAAGAAACTACACTATACCTACCATATGATGGATATATAAGGGCCTAACCAGCAAAGCCTTTTGGATGACACACAGACTGTAACTGGACAAGACTGTGACAAGGCACACCATACCAGGTGTAGACCACAACCTTATAACGTGGTATTGTGAAGAGGATACAATTTGAACCACTAAGGACTGCCTCATATGTTCTCCTAGCAACTGGAACCATCCTGGAATCTGTTTCAATGGACTCATAACCTAGGATCAAATATAAATAGATTTGATCCTTATACTACTGTAGAAGCATATTGTATAACGCCCCTGATGAGCCTCTCAAACTATTGTGAGAGGCGAAACGCGTCGGACTATATTTTGTTTGCTAAGCAGGTTATATCACTAATCTGTAGACCTTGACTTTACCGATCACCACTGATGTGGACCTGGAACTGAGGGTTGGGCTTTGGACCTTTAACAGGGTGACGACTACAATACACACGACCGTCTACCAATTGTTGTTATCGGTTGTGGACCACCAATGATGCACAGTGTATCCGGTGGTCCCTCCCTTTAGCATCAATCTATCTTGGGTTTGACTTCACAGACCGTCAACCGAACCCCACAAAACCCTCCGCTCTAGCACCATTAGTGGGCTGTGTTGTGTGTTTGTTGTCTAGGTGGGTGGGAAGTCTGCACATTTGCACAAATTCACTTATTTTACACCATGTTTTTATAAAAAACCCTTAAAATAAAAACAGTTAATGAGAACAAAAAGGTTATCCCTTATTATTCTACAGCCGGATACAGCAGGCGGCAACGGGCTGCCCCCAACCCCCTGCTGACTATTTGTACCTTCCTGGACACAGAAATATCGGGAAGCCCTTATTTTTTATTATTTCATGAATTTCATGACATAATAAAAAAAAAATGTGTGGGGCTCCGCGCAATTTCTATTTTCAGCCAGGTACATCTAGGCAGCTGGGGGCTGGAATCCGCAGCGCAGGGAGGTCCAAGCCTTCTGGGCACCCCCCGCTGCGAATGGCAGCCCGCAGCCGCCCCAGAAGATGGCACGTTCATTGAAGCGCCATGTTCTAGCACTGAACTAACTCTTCCAGGGCCCTGGTGTGTTGGCTCACTGGGTAATAAAGGGGTTAGGGCCAGCTTTGTATTATCAGCTGGCCCTAAGCCCAAAATTCATGGGGTCACGCCAATATTAGACATGACCGTTATTAATTTCTATTAAATTGTTTAAATAAAAACCCAACACCAAGAAAAATTATTTTCATTTGAAAAAAAAAACAAAAACACACTTAGGGACTCCATCTTTATTTTAAAAAAATCCTCTTCCATCCGACGTAGTTCAATCCAGGGTTCTTCTTTAGCTCTGCTACATCTCTGGTAGAGAACCTCCACCAGAGATGTAGCAGAGTTGTGCACCCGGGCGTGGGAAAGTTCATGTGATTTCATGCAGGCAAGCATGATTTCACATGAACCTGACAGCACTGCGCTACTTCAATTGAACAGCTGACCTGAGAAAATCCCGGCGGGAGAGCTGGCAGTGAGAGAAAACTGGATCAAACTGGATTCGCCCAGATTGTACCGGTCCAGTGCAATCCGGCGCCCCATAACATGGGACTCTATGGTGCCGGATTGCTCCGGACCGGGGCAATCCGGAAGACTCCGGTTTGAACTCAGGAAATAGCAGCGAGTAGTTGCCGCGATAACTGACGTCACCACAGATCCTATCAGCAAGAGGACCTTGCCGGAAAGGTTAAAATAGACATTTTACTTAAAGAAAGTGTCCAAAACATAAAAATGTGACCGGAGATCCCGCGATAACTGACGTCACCACAGGTCCTATCAGCAAGAGGACCTTGCCGGAAAGGTTAAAATAGACATTTTTATGTTTTGGACACTTTCTTTAAGTAGGACCTGTGGTGACCGGAGATCCCGCGATAACTGACGTCACCACAGATCCTATCAGCAAGAGGACCTTACCGGATCCATCGGTGGACCGCGGACAGGTGAGCATACATTTTTTTTTTTAGCACTTTATTTTACTTTACAGCTGTTTATTTTGGCTGAAAATGTGGCAGTGCAGCTTTCTGACCGCATCTGCCGCATTTTCGAACCAAAATCAAACAGCTTCTAGAACTGCCAAATTTGAACCAAATTGTTCGAATTTGGCGAATGACTCGAACACTGCCAAAAACAACTCGAATTTGAGATTGGCAAACAATTCGAGTCGAACATCGCTCATCTCTACAGATGACTCAGTGGTAGTCGGATGTATTAGAGGGGTCCAGGGTGATGAGGAATATAGAAGGTTGATGTCACATTTTGTGGATTGGTTCCATGCTAACTATCTACAACTAAATGTAAAGAAAACTAAGGAGTTGTGGTGAACTATATCAGGAGAAAGATGAAATGTTTTCCGTTCACTATCGCTGGTCCGGAGGCAAAGCAGGTGGAGAGTTACAAATATTTGGAGGTCAACCTGGACAGCAAATTAGATTGAAGGTGCCATACAGAGAGGGTTTACAAGAAAAGGATGAGCAAACTGTACTTTCTACTGAAAGATGAAGTCATTTAATATGCGTAGCAAAATGTTGGAAATGGTCTAGCAGTCTGTAGTAGCAAGTGCCATCTTGCAATCATATGCTAAGGAGGTAGTGTTCTGAAGCTAATAAGCTCCATCATGAAGGCAAGCTTGGCTGTTGGCTGTCATCTTGACACTTTTGAGAAAGTAGTGAAGAAAAAAACTGAAGAAGTCTATGGCAATAAGCAACAATAATGCACACCAATTATATGATTTGTTCATGAGACAAAGGAGCACCTTCAGTAGCCATCTAATCCTACTAAGGTGTAAGAAGGAAAGATACAGGAAATCGTTTGAGCTGACTGCTATGGGAAAGTATACCTACCTATGTGTTAAACTCTCCATGTGACCGGTGTATAGAGATGAGCGAACCTTCCCTGAACATGTTTGCCAATTTCAAATTCGGCACGAACATGTCAGATTTAGTTTGGGATCAGAATTTCAAACAATTTCTCAAACAATTGGCGAAGGCAGCTATATTCAGGAAAGAGGTTCAGAGTTTAAAATGGCCCTAAAACTTTCCATGTTTGTTTGTGACCAAAATGCCTACCGGAAGCCCTGTTGGCTGGAAACAACATGTAACCTTACTGATAGAAGTGTTCACGCCATCAGGGCTACCTGCTTAGATTAAGTTGTAGAATTGTTTTGAACTTTAAATTAATATTTTAATCTTCCTGGAATTTGCAGGTGTTTTGGAATCAGTAGGTTGTGAATTTTGAAAACAGTGCCAGACATGGCAGCAGTTGTGAAATCCAGGAAGTACAATGTCCTTAAAAGATCTGCTTAAGAGAGCTTAATATTTTTTTTTTCAGATTTTTCTCTCTCTCTCTCTCTCTCTCTCTCTCTCTCTCTCTCTCTCTCTCTATAATATATATATATATTTAATTCTACACTGGAGAGCTTTCTCTAATGATGGCATGTTTCATTGTATTCTCTACCCAGGTGAATTTTATTTTGGATTTCCTCTATTTTTTCTTATGTATATGTTTTTATTATATTGTCTCTTTTAATTCGGAAATACCCTGTGTTTGAATAAGCGTACTCCTCTTGTGTTTTACACTATGTTTTAACTTTATTTTGGAGTTAATTCTGTTTATGTCTACCAGATATATCCACATTTTGTATAATGTAGGTTTTTCCCTCAATTAAATTTTATTTAAACATGTGGTCATGTATTTGGACTATTTTGATAATATTACAATTGTGTATGAGCCTAAAAAGTTAGCATATGGCATAGTTTATCATTTTATCATTTTCAGCATTTTATATTTTATTTATAAAGCTACTGGACCATTTTTTACAGGTTCTGTCATGTTTGACAGTGGGAGCTCCAAAAGGATTAAACATGTGTGACATTTTCAGTGTTATAAAGCTTTTAGACCTTAGTTTAGATGAGTTTAGATGGAAAAAAACCTAGTGCTTACACTGACTTTACATAATTCTGCACAATGATATAAAAAACAAAATACACTTTTTCATATGGACATAAGACCAATGAATTGATATCCGGCACTCTATGAGTGGGCTAAAATCTTCAACTTTATTTCAGTAAATAATTAGAGACTGAACAGCTCAGTTAGGAAAATCAACGCACTTCACCTGTTGTGGACACAACCGTTACAAACTGTAAAATGTCCATTAAAAGGTTTATAAGAAGATGGTGAGCTTTGTTCTATTTATTGAATAAGTAATAACTTACTGATAACAGTAGGTACAACCACTGGGAACCCCGCAATCTTGAGGAAAGAGATCTGAAGAGTCTTGCCTAAATGGAGCAGTAATAGAACTCTCTACTCAATGCTTATGGGACTACAAGAGACAGCCGAGCCTAGTGCTTGGATAACTCCGGTAATCCCATAGATAATAAATTGGTGATTTAAATATAAAATATATAGCAATCTAATAGCAAATGAGTTAACAGAAGATTACAGATGCTTTTTGGTTTTATAAACTGTTCTCAAATTGTACTTGGTTGTGTTTGGTAGTTCAATCTAATATATAAAGCTGAATGTGTGTGTGTATATATGTGTGTATGTATGTATGTATATCCGGGATTGGCATCTACACCGTCGTAACTACAGCCACAAAAGTTTGCACAGTCACACGTCTGGACCCCGAGAGCATCATAGGCTATGTTGTGAGGCGAAATTTTAACCCTGCGCGTTCCAGTTCACCAAACAATTTTGCCCCTATCTACATAATGGGGAAAAAGTGAATGGAAAAGTGTTGGAGGAAAATCGACAGATGTCAGCTATAGCCACAACATTTTGCACAGTCACACGTCTGGACCCCGAGAGCGTCATAGGCTATGTTGTGAGGCGAAATTTTAACCTTGCGCATTCCAATGCACCAAACAATTTTGCCCCTATCTACATAATGGGGAAAAAGTGACAGTTACCAGTTGACAGTTGTGAATGAGAGGGGCTTAATGACAGCACCAAAGACTAACAGCGCATACCAGCATATAGTCACTAAGGTGGGTCCCCAACATGAGATATTCACCACGCACGGGGACATGTATACACACCACATGCACACCAATAGTAACAGCAAGTGTATAGTCGCTAAGGTGCAGCCCCAACATTGGATACTCACCACGCACCCGAACAAACAAACACACACCACAAAGAGACACAACACAGAGACACACACACACCCCAACGGGGACACACACACACACCCTATAGCGACACATGCACTCACCCCACAGGGATACACACCAGAAAGAGACACACACAACACAGACACACACACCACTCAGACCCCCCTCACAGGGACACACATACATAGCCACCCTATAGGGACACATGCACTCACCCCACAGGGACACACACACACCACAAAGAGACACACACAACACAGACACACACACACCCCACACAGACACCTCCCCACAGGGACACACACACATACACACCCTATAGGGACACATGCACTCACCCCACAGGGACACACACACACCAAAAAGAGACACACACAACACAGATATACACACGCACACCACACAGACCCCCCCCACAGGGATATACACACATACACACCCTATAGGGACACATGCACTCACCCCACAGGGACACACCACAAAGAGACACACACAACAGAGACACACACCACACAGACCCCCCCACAGGGACACACACACATATACACCCTATAGGGACACATGCACTCACCCACAGGGACACACACATACACACACCCCATGGACACACACACCAAACAGACAGACACAGATGTGAACCAATCACCTCACACAACTCACCTCATACGTGTGCTATCTTTAATTTCCAAACATAAACATGTGATTAAAAACAGCCAATGTGCAACACATGTGCCATATAGGGAATTAAGGCAGATGTCAGTCACATGAGCTGTCTATTATGTGTATGTGTGAGTTAACATATACTGCCTGGCCAGGGGGAGGGTTTACTGTTGGCTGGAGATTTATTAGGCTGCCTATAGCAATCAATCACAGCTCAGCTTCTATTTTCTTACAGGTCATTAATATGATATATTCAAATTCTATTTTGTTATAGCTAACATCAGTTATTCATTAACTCGGGCGTAGCCGGGTACTACAGCTAGTAGATAATAAATTAAGTCCTATTGTGAGAGCCACACACACAGAAGGATAAAGCCCTCCCATGTGAGTGATTTCCACTAAATGTTGGCTGTATCGCTACAGATCAAGGCAGTGCAGTGCAGTGATGTCACTACATGAATATTCATCCATGGGGAGTGTGCAGCAGAGAATTAAGTGATCACTCACTGTGATTGACAGATGGAATGAATCTCTTTATTTTCAGTTTACACAAGATAGGGGGGAGTATAAATAAAAGAAATACATGAATAGAAAGAGCTTCACCAGAGGAATTAGAAAATATATCAGTACATATGGATCTTTGACTTGAAAGATTCCTTTTAGCAATCTAATACAACTTTTTTCAATAGATAAATATATTAGTATGATAGCAAATGAGTTAACAGTCGGACACAGATACTAATAGAAAAAGGAAATTCCAGCATTAATATTGTAAGTAAAAATCACACTTTATTAGGTAAATATAAAAAAAAATCACAACTCCTGTATGCAATATACCTAGCATATGTGTTTCAGACTGTTGTCTTTAGTCTTTGCAAAACACTTTCAACTTTATATATTGCACATTTGTAAATCATTAATAAAAATCAGACCTATGTATAAATAACACATACAGTCATATGAAAAAGTTTGGGCACCCCTCTTAATCTTGCTCATTTTTTTTTTTTTATTTGAATTTTTGCAACAACAATTTCAGTGTGATATATGTAATAACTGATGGACACAGTAATATTTCAGGATTGAAATGAGGTTTATTGTACTAACCGAAAATGTGAAATATGCATTATTTCAAAAATTGACAGGTGCCAAAGTATGGACACCTCAACAGAAAAGTGACATTAATATTTAGTAGGTCCACCTTTTGCAAAAATAACAGCCTCTAGTCGCTTCCTGTAGCTGTTATTGAGTTCCTGGATCCTGGATGAAGGTATTTTTGACCATTCCTTTTTACAAAACAATTCCAGTTCAGTTAAGTTTGATGGTCGCCGAGCATGGACAGCCCGCTTCAAAACATCCCACAGATGTTCAATGATATTCAGGTCTGGGGACTGGGATGGCCATTCCAGAACATTGTAATTGTTCCTCTGCATGAATGCCTGAGTAGATTTGGAGTGGTGTTTTGGATCATTGTCTTGCTGAAAGATCCATCCTCAGCGTAACTTCAACTTTGACACAGATTCTTGAACATTCTCCAGAATCTGCTGATACTGAGTGGAATCCATGCGACCCTCAACTTTAACAAGATTCCCGGTGCCGTCATTGGCCACACAGCCCCAAAGCATGATGGACCCTCCCCCAAATTTGACAGTCAGTAGCAAGTGTATTTCTTGGAATGCTGTGTTTTTGAGGTGCCATGCATAACGCCTTGTTGTATGACCAAACAACTCAATCTTTGTTTCATCAGTCCACAGGACCTTCTTCCAAAATGAAACTGGCTTGTCCAAATGTGCTTTTGCATACCTCAGGCCACTCTGTTTGTGGCGTGCATGCAGAAACAGTTTCTTTCACATCACTCTCCCATACAGCTTCTCTTTGAGCAGTGTGCGCTATATTGTTGACCGACGCACAGTGACACCATCTGCAACAGGATGATGCTGCAGGTCTTTGGAGGTGGTCTGTGGATTGCTCTTGACTGTTCTCACCATTCTTCTTCTCTGCCTTTCTGATATTTTTGTTGGCCTGCCACTTCTGGTATTTACAAGAACTGTCCATGTGGTCTTCCATTTCCTTACTATGTTACTCAGAGTGGAAACTGACAGGTTAAATCTCTGAGATAACTTTTTGTATCTGTCCCCTGAACAACTATGTTGAACAATCTTTTTTTTCAGATCATTTGAGAGCTGTTTTGAGGAGCCCATGATGCCACTCCTCAGAGAAGATGCAACTAGGAGAACAACTTGCAAGTGGACACCTGAAATAGCTTTTCTCATGATTGGATACACCGAGCTATGAAGTACAAAGCTCAATGAGGTTACCAAACCAATTTAGTGCTTCAGTAAGTCAGTAAAAAGTAGTTAGGAGTATTCAAATCATGAAAACTAGAAGGGTGCCCATACTTTGGCACCTGTAAAATTTTGAAACAATGCATATTTCACATTTTTGGTTAGTACAATAAACCTCATTTCAAACCTGAAATATTACTGTGTCCATCAGTTATTACATATATCACACTGAAATAGCTGTTATAAAAAAACAATTTTAAACAAAAAGAAATGAGTAAGATTAAGAGGGGTGCCTAAACTTTTTCATATGACTGTAGACTCTGTATGCAACAATATATAGAAAGACCTTGACAAATTGCAAACCGCATGCGCTATAAGGAGAGACAGACAAAAAAGTGTTCAAATGTCCAAGATTGCAGTTGAGTAAAGATTTATTAAATCAATACCATAAAAATCAGGGTGAGTGGAAAGAGGACACACCTCATACATAAGCAGGACACACATCAAGGAGAGCAGAAAACATGAAATAATTATTCATACAAGTACAAAACAGCACTATCAGCAGGCTAAGTCTGCTGCTAATATCACTATATTACTGGTGCAACAACAGCAAAAACTTTTATGTAAGGCACAATATAAAGGACAAGTTCTATTTCATTTGCCAGTGACTAAGATGTTAAACATGAATTGGAAATCAATTACTTTGCCAAACAATGAATACAAAGTGCTAAAATGGAGAAATAGGAAGAATTACCTTATAACCACATATATGTGCTGACTCAGAAGGCGCCAGCCCCTATGATCATTTTGGCCATAAACCTCCATCATGAAGTGGCATCAGGGAGACAGGAAGTAGTTTAAAAAAGCTAGGCAGATCAATCAGCAGGACGGTGGATGCAGTGGGAGTGACGCGCTCATTGCGATAGCATGCAGGAAGCCAAGTTGGCCGCGTGCATCATGCACCCAACAGGGTGGGCCCATGGAATTATGTGACCGCTTGACATAGCTCATAGAGATACAGCAATCTGACCAACGTCATGATCACCATGTCAACTGGTGTGTGCCTGCAACACGCCAAAGGAGTGAGTATACAGATGGTACTAATGGGATGAAGTAATTAAAATAGGAACCCTGTATGTTTGTATCTTTTAAACAGAGTTCATGAGAAAAAAATGGACCACTGTTAATATATAATTATGAAGCAGTACACAAGGTTCTGGGCACCACGCTGGGAGGACCAAATCAGCCTGCAAGGGGTCAGCGTTGAGCAAGTCGGGACTGCAGACCCACGGTGCACCCTCCTTTAGATGCCAGAGTGGTAAATGTCCAGATGCAAAGAAAAGAGGGGTACTCACCAGGGAATTTCAGGTCTTTTTATTCAAAAAATAATACAGGGATAGCTGGTGTCATGATATCGGCAGTGCAGTGCAAGGAGGTTGCATTATGTATGTAATGCGTAACAATGAATTGCTGGTTAGTTCTTCTATATATTTTAACACTATGATTTTATATATTTTTTTATATATTTGTAACCTGTAAGTCTGGCGGGTGTGATTTTAGTATGTATCTAGTATAGCATGGTATACTCTTTCAGGAACCTTTTGTAGGTGACCAGAAAAATGCCCAAAAGAAAAATGTCCACAGTGTTGGGGCTAGGGTAGGTTTAGGGATTGGGTGTTAGGGTTAGGGGCTAGGGTTGCCTGCGGTCATTTGTCCTTGTGGATATTTTTCAAGGAACTGAATTATCCACACAATTGAATCCAGAGAGAGAGCAGCTGCTATGATGAATCCACGGTTCCTATTGTCTTGAGGTAAATGCATATCCAGAAACTCATAATCACCAACCACAAAATATGCAGTCAATGAAGATTATTATATAGAGAATACAAACAACAAAAGCTAAAAACTTAGTCTTAGTCTTTATGAATATGAATTTGTTAGCATCCTAAGTCACATACTGTCTAGACTAATGTTTCCCAAACTCCAATCCTCATGGCCCCAAACAGGACACATTTTCAGGATTTTCTTAGGATTGGACAGGTAATGGAATTATTATCAAGGCATCACCTGTACAATATTAAGGAAATCCTGAAAACATAACCTGTTGGGGGCCATGAGGACTGGAGTTTGGGAAACACTGGTCTAGACACATGATCCAAGTGAAACAATTGGTTTTGAGGAAATAATTAACAGTAAAAATTAAATGTACAAAGAGCCTAGAAAACATATACAAAAAATATATACAGTGAACTGTCGCAAATATATAAAAGCTACAAAAAGTATGTGTATCATTTATGTATAAAATCATAATGGTAAATAATTTCCTGTTTCATTTTCACGCTCAATAGCAATCTGGTCTGCAGTAAGTAAATCCACCAGTACTCCTGATTAAGAAGTTTCATTTTGTAGTCTCCACCTTTGGTGGGTTTATTAACCCCCTCTATTGCTATTATTTTACACAAAGTAGTGTCACCCTTGTGTTTTTCTGAAAAGTATTTTGAAGTTGCACAACATTTAAACATCAGTTGGTTCATGGCATCAAAAAGATGTCGCCTGGTGCGAGTTTTGAGAATGCCTCTTTTGCAGCAATATAATAACAAAATCACAACAGTGACACCACTTTGTGTAAAATAATAGGCATAGAACAGGTAACTAAATCATTAAGGGGCGGAGGCCACAAGAGGAAATTTCTTAATCAGGAGTCCTGGTTTATTTACTTACTCTGGACCAGATTGCCATTGGGAAAGAATATCAGACAGGATAATATATACCATGATGATTTGATATAAACAATTTAGATACTAATAATTGCTTTTATATATTTATTACAGGTGCACTATGTACAGTATATTATTTTGTATTTTTTATATGATCATTGTACTTTTAATTTTTACTAGTATTGATTCTTTCCTCTAAAGTTATTGGATTACTTGGCTCATGTGTCTAGGCAGGATGTGATTTAAGATGATAGCCAATACGTATTCTTATTTGCATTGAGAAAAGATGACAGTCTGAAATGCATTTACTAGGTTATTTTTAATACAAGAGGTGCAATTTGTTTAATACTTAAAGGGCTCCTGTCACCTCCAAAACGCCACCTAAGTTACCAAAACATGTCCCTGCAGCATCCCATCACTAATCTCACACTCCTTTTGTCTCCTAAACGCATCCTGTGAAAGTGCATAAAACTTTTTAATACACACTCATTAGGGATTATAATTAGCAGGGGCTATATTCTTTAGCCCTTAGGGCGTGTTTTTTTGCAGGCTCCAGGATCCACCCTCTCTCTCTCTGTGCTGCTTTGCTTGTGCAGACTTTGCCCTCCCCCTCTCTGTCACTCACAGAATGCAAATCATTAGTCCTGCCTTCAGCTCCATATCACAGCAGAAGCTGCACAGAGAGATTGGATCATTCAGGCGGCAAAACAATCATTTTTATGCACTTTCACAGGATGCTTTTAGAAGACAAAAGGAGTGTGAGATTAGTGATAATATGCTGCAGGGACATGTTTTGGTAGCTTAGGAAGCGATTCGGAGGTGACAGGATCCCTTTAACAAAATGTGATTTAAACTGAAGCTTGTAGGGGGTAGAGAGGCACCACTGGGTCATATCAAAGAGTACTATTTAAAGGGATCCTGTCACCTCCAGAATGCCTCTTAAGCTACCAATTCAGAGAGTATAGTACAGCTCAACCACCGTTTGGGTGCTCTGGGGAAAAAAAAGGCTACAGAGTCTGAGAGTCTGTAAATATAGCCCCAGCACACAAAAAAGATGAGGAGATTTTTGGTATCTTTGTGTTCTTTATTATAAAGGTTGACAAGAACAAGTTGTATCACACAACGTTTCGGATCAAGGCGAGCCTTTCTCAAGTGAATCTTGTGGATGTGGTTAGAGTACGTGGGTAGGTTCCCACATGAGCATCTGCTCAGGCCAGTACCCTCAGGAGATACTCAGCAGGTGACTCCGTCCTAAATTCTTAGTGCAAGTGCAATTTCACACTCCTTTTGTCTCCTAAAAGCATCCTGTGACAGTGCATAAAACGTTTTAATACTCACTCATTAGTGATTATAATTAGCAGGGGCTATATTCTTTAGCCCTTAGGGCGTGTTGTTTTGCAGCCTGAATGATCCACCATCTCTCTGTCTGTTTGCTTTGCTTGTGCAGGCATTGCCCTCCCCTCTCTCTGTCACTCACAGAATGCAAATCATTAGTCCTGCCTTCAGCTCCACATCACAGCAGCACAGACAGAGAGAGGGTGGATCATTCAGGCTGCAAAACAACACGCCCTAAGGGCTAAAGAATATAGCCCCTGCTAATTAAAATCACTAATGAGTGAGTATAAAATCGTTTTTATCCACTTTCACAGGATGATTTTAGGAGACAAAAGGAGTGTGAGATTAGTGATAATATACTGCAGGGACATGTTTTGGTAGCTTAGGAGGCGTTTTGGAGGTAACAGGATCCCTTTAAGTGTGGGTGCTTACCATGCCATGAGTAAGCAACATGTAAAACCAGAAAAAGACATGGCATATACGAGGAGCACACCAAAGTGATTTGAAAAATTACAAAAAAGATTGATTCTCACCTGTCCTGCGATCTACCGCTGTCAGCATCTCGGAATATACAGGACCTGGCATGACGTCACAGTCACATGACCGGTTTCCGTGGGTACCGGTCATGTGACTGATGACGCTGAGCGGGTATCTCTGCCCAGCCAGGTCCTTTCAGCATCTGGAGCTAGATGCCACACATTGGGAGATCGCAGGACAGGTGAAGATCGATTTTTTTATTTTTAACCCCTGCTTTCACTTAAATCTCACTTCCGCAATGTATATATACTTTGCGGAAGTGAAATTACCCCGCACAGCTCATTCTGTGTCCGGATTTGTGAAAATCACGGACCCGGACACAGAATAGGTCACCCCCTGTGGTGTCCGTTCCTGTCCGTGGGATCCTACAAAAAGTACAGGAAAAAATACGCATTGTGAACCGAGCCTAAGTAAATGGGATTCTAATGCACTTAAAGGGAACCTGTCACCTGGATGTAAGCCCCTACACTATCACTACCTGTCCCTGCACCTTCCTAGCTGCTCCCTATCTATCCCTCTCTGAGCTAAATCCGCCCTATAAAACTGCAGAAAAATAACTTATAACTTACAGAAGTCCCTGAGGCTGGGGACTGAGAAGGCGGCGCCAGGCTCCATTCTGCCCCTCCTCAATGTAGCAGCACACGCCCCACTGGGCGGCGTTATTCTTTCTTCATTGCCGCCTCCTCCATTTGGAATCTCCTGCCTGCTTTACACCTATCATGTTGTGGTGATGCGACCTCCATGTGTCCCCTGACTGAGACACAGCATATGGGAGATTGTATCTTCTGCTCGGTAGCAGCACACACAGGGTTAGCTGCTACTGGAGCTAAGTGCTGATTGAAATCACTGACCCCCAGGTGTGCGGGTGAATAGGAGATGATATGTGCTGCCCTGGGCTGTGGGGAGGGGGTGGAGTGTGTCAGGACAGCAGCAAGAGCTGCTGGGATTGTATGAGGTTCTACTCGGCTGTGCCCCGGTGTAACAGGCCAGACTAACCCCCCCGACCAGAATATACTCGGGGTTAAAGTGGCCTAGGCCAGATTATACCCCTCCGTATACCACAGCAGCTGTAGATCAGGGCTCCAAGCAACACATGGGGGCCCGAGGCAGCACAAAGTGGCCCCAAGCAGCAGAAAGTGGCCCTAAGCAACATACAGGGGCCCCAGGCAGTGCTAGGGCCCCAGGCAGTGCTAGGGGCCCCAGGCAGTGCACAGGGCCCCAGGCAGTGCACAGGGCCCCAGGCAGCACAAAGTGGCCCCAAGCAGCACAAAGAGGCCCCAGGCAACATACAGGGGCCCCAGGCAGTACTAGGGGCCACAAGCTACACACAGGATCCCAGGCTACACACAGGGCCCCCATGCAGCATACAAGGACCCCAGGCAGTGCACGGGGCCCCAGGGAGTGCACGGGGCCCCAGGCAGTGCACGGGGCCCCAGGCAGCACAAAGTGGCCCCAGGCAGCACAAAGTGGCCCCAGGCAACATACAGGGGCCCCAGGCAACATACAGGAGCCCCAGGCTACACACAGGGTCCCAGGCTACATACAGGGGCCCCATGCAGCATACAAGGGCCCCAGGCAGTATAAAGGGGTCCCAGGCAGCGCATGGGGGCCAGACGCAGCACACAGGGGCCCCAGGCAGCACAAAGTGGCCCCGGGTGGCCCACTGCCTGGGGCCCCTGTATATTGCCTGTGGTCACTTTGTGCTGCCTGGGGCCCCTGGTACTGCCTGGGGCCCCTGTATGTTGCCTGGGGCCACTTTGTGCTGCCTGGGGCCACTTTGTGCTGCCTGGGGCCTGTGCACTGCCTGGGGCCCCGTGCACTGCCTGGGGCCCCGTGCACTCCCTGGGGCCCCGTGCACTGCCTGGGGTCCTTGTATGCTGCATGGGGCCCCTGTGTGTAGCCTGGGATCCTGTGTGTAGCTTGTGGCCCCTAGTACTGCCTGGGGCCCCTGTGTGCTGCTTGGGGCCACTTTGTGCTGCCTGGGGCCCTGTGCACTGCCTGGGGCCCCTAGCACTGCCTGGGGCCCTAGCACTGCCTGGGGCCCCTGTATGTTGCGTAGGGCCACTTTCTGCTGCCTGGGGCCACTTTGTGCTGCCTCGGGCCCCCATGTGTTGCTTGGAGCCCTGATCTACAGCTGCTGTGGTATACGGAGGGGTATAATCTGGCCTAGGCCACTTTAACCCCGAGTATATTCTGGTCGGGGGGGTTAGTCTGGCCTGTTACACCGGGGCACAGCCGAGTAGAACCTCATACAATCCCAGCAGCTCCTGCTGCTGTCCTGACACACTCCACCCCCTCCCCACAGCCCAGGGCAGCTCATATCATCTCCTATTCACCCGCACACCTGGGGGTCAGTGATTTCAATCAGCACTTAGCTCCAGTAGCAGCTCACCCTGTGTGTGCTGCTACTGAGCAGAAGATACAATCTCCCATATGCTGTGTCTCAGTCAGGGGACACATCGAGGTCGCATCACCACAACATGATAGGTGTAAAGCAGGCAGGAGATTCCAAATGGAGGAGGCGGCGATGAAGAAAGAATAACGCCGCCCAGCGGGGCGTGTGCTGCTGCATGGAGGAGGGGCAGAATGGAGCCTGGCGCCGCCTTCTCAGTCCCCAGCCTCAGGGACTTCTGTAAGTTATAAGTTATTTTTCTGCAGTTTTATAGGGCGGATTTAGCTCAGAGAGGGATAGATAGGGAGCAGCTAGGAAGGTGCAGGGACAGGTAGTGATAGTGTAGGGGCTTAGATCCAGGTGACAGGTTCCCTTTAAGAAATATAGTGCAAAAGTTTGTTTGGTTTTGCTCCAGAGTTCTAATCCAATTATTTATATAAAACTAAATTTGATTAATTAAATTAAAATCAAATACATCAAAAATGCCTTTTTTCTGATAAGAATTAATAAAACTGAGATAAAATATTTACAAGCCACTTTTAAGAACAAGTGAAGCTAGTAAAAAGGAAATGTCATTGAGAATTGTCCAGCGACTGTAATATAACGCTGATGCAAATTCCAGTTCCAGCTCTACAGTGCCAAGTATTTGTTATATAATGCAGGCCCAAGAGTCAAGCTCCAGTAATAGAGTTCTCCAACTGGTATTATCTGCTAGTGATATAGTTCTGATCTGGAGCCAAGTTTCGGTAATACCCTGACATGCCTGGTGATCCTAGCACACCAAGATATCTACAGCTGGCAACAGCATGCAAAAGCCAAGACCCATATATCTATATGTGGCCCAAATGTTAATCTATACTTTTGCTTTGTACTATTTTTAGTTAATATATTGAATCTTCCAGACATAATGATAATGATCTGGTCCTTCAGTATAACCTCATTGGCCCAAATCCATACATTGACTTTACAATAAGTTTATTTTTACTGTAGACATATAGTACATTTACATTTCATAATATTCCAAAGATGTTACAAAGGAAAAATTCAGGTCACTTACATGATGCTACTGCTACATTGCAATAATAATTTAGTGTAATGTAACATCTTAAAATAAAACAAGGAAAATATCAGAGTTGCCATCTTTCAAGGATACACCAGCCTTGACTTTGAATGTTTAAAGCAATGTGATTACCATATTTGTAATATTATGTATCAGAGGTTTACAGGCAAAATACCTCTGTAAGATTAATGAAATGTAAAAGTGTGTTTTATTTCCACAAAATGTCAGAATGCCTACTGTAGTGAGAGCTTGACTATAACTCATTGAAACTAATAGTATCTATAAGAAAAAAGTAGAAAACAGTCAGCTCACCCATATGTAGATCCGAGATACAGAGAGTGGTGTTGCAAGAGAAACAAATACAAAAAAGGAAATTTCAGTGTTGAGAGGTTCACTTTAAATGTAAAACCAGAAAAAGACGACGAGCACACCAAAGTGAATTACAAAATGGTTTATTTGACATATATGCAGACATACAAATTAAAATCAATTAAAATTCACAAGATGAGCAAAGTAGGGGCCCACCATATATATTATCAAAGGCATTAATATGCGATAAAAAAGAGGACAATCGTATGAGTAATAAGAACAACCATTCAAGGTAAACTTGTTGTAACTATAAGGTCTATAAGAGCACAGATACTCAACAACATATAGGGTAAATACAGCTACAAAACCAAGAATTTGAGTATATGTTTTTTTATGTTTATTTTTTTATTACACACAAGGCTTATAAGCCAAAGGTTTTTAATGATATCATAAAGTGGTTTTATATTTAGCCAAATTGTCTGTGAATTGCCAACAAAAGGCTGTTGCTGGGGGCACCTGGTAATAACTCGACTAGTATATAATGCACAGTCCCAAATAGATATAAACGTGAAACATATACTAATATGTGCACTGAAAGGTAAGGCACACTATGGACCATGCAAGTACCAGACAATACAAGTATTGATATCAAATGTCCATATCAATGTCCATATCAATGTCCATAGTCACCCATACACAACGATTGTCCCCAGAGTAGGAAGTGGAAGGACCCCCACACAGAGCCCAATGCGTATCGCTGCTCAGCGACACCCCTGATGAAGCTACCTGCTGGGCAGCGATACACGTTGGGCTCTGTGTGGGGGTCCTTCCACTTCCTACCCTGGGGACAATCATGGTGTATGGGTGACTATGGACATTGATATGGACATTGATATGGACATTTGATATCAATACTTGCATGGTCCATAGTGTGCCTTACCATTCAGTGCACCTATCAGTCTCTCATTTGGCTGGGCACTAATACTTACCACTATAGTGATTTCACTATATGATATATATGTGGCACCCCAAGGGTTAATGTTCTGTCTCTGACACCCAATTCATCTCCAAATGTTTGTTTTTTTCATAATGTTATTAAATAGTTCAGCTGTAGATTCTTAATGAGCTTTATCTCATATGTAGTGTTCTTGCTCCCTCTTGCGCGGCCAATGCTATGTTTGCAGTCTATTTAATCCCTATGTCTAATTCCCCTCCCTCTTGCAATGCATTTTGGTAGCTCAGCCTCCATTTTACTTTCATATCTGGAAGGAAGAAGACACTCAGCATTACTGTTCCCATGCAATTGCATTGCCGGTATGTATTCATGCCTTCTTTAGTTGTTTTCTGCTCTAGTTTTAGCCTGGCTCATCCAGTTATAATCTAGATTAGTTACTAGTTTGTGCATATTGTATATCCATGTATAATGTGTATTCTGCTGTACCATGCACTGATTGTTCTGTATTCTGATTGTTTCCAGTTTTACCATAAACAAATATACTGCAACGTTCAATAAAAGCACAGACTTCACCACAGTCTTCTCATTGGACTTAGTATAAAGGTTTAGCTGTCTGTGTAAATTCATGAGCCCCGGCCCATTTAGTGAGAACAGAACAGTAAAACGGCAGCAATCCTACTGGGAAACAGTGAAGCAGCAGCCATCCAGATAGTAGGATACAAGTCACTGGCTACACAGAGACTTTGTACAGCTACAGCAATCTCTGCACAGCCAAGAATTTCCCCAGAACACCATGTCCCACAGATCACACAGGACAAGATCCGTTACTTCTACCTCCTCAAAGACAACATCCATCAGCAGTGCGGTTGCCATTGCCTGCGCAAATGCCGAAGCCGCCAAAATGCGAGCAAGCTTTGCTGAACAAGAGATGCAACTTAACTTAGAGAAGGCACACTTAGAGACATTACTACAGAAAGAGAGAGCTGACCAAGAGAGAAGGTCACAGTTAGAGAAGGCACGCCTGGATGACCAAGAGAGAAGGTCACAGTTAGAGAAGGCACGCCTGGATGCCGCCTTAGAAAATCTAGTAGCGAAAAGGGAGGCTGCAGCCGCCATCGCAGAAGCAGAGTCACTAGAAGCCGCTCAAAACCCAGAGCTGCATAGGCGAAACAGTGTGCTGAGTCTGGAGTTTCCACTGCAAGATCCTCCACAACGCACATCTCAGTACGTTAATGAACTCCCTGATCCAAACTACAATCCTGATCTGGACCCAAAACGCGAACACGACACTTCCAGTGAAGAAAGCAGGAGCCATCATGAGCCTCAGCTCCAGAACAGACGCAAACTCGAAAATGTTGCACAAAACAACTCTGCTAATGACTACCTTCCCCCTCAACAGGTAACCAACGTAAACCACCTTGCTAAAATATCGTACGTCAGACTGAAGCAACATGACACCGGCTGGCGCCACCCAGAGGATACAAACAGGTACGGATATACCTCATACCACTTACCCTTATCGGTGCACCCATCACTAGTATACTCTGCTGACAACCTTTTCACAACAGAATTTGCTAAGTTCTTGACGCGACGTGAGTTGGTTGCCAAAGGACTCATGAAATTCACCGACCAAGCTGAAAGCTACAGAGCTTGGAAAGCCTCTTTCCAAAATGTCACTAGAGACTTGGGGTTGCTACACAGGGAAGAGATAGACCTCTTAGTTAAGTACCTGGGAGAGGAGTCAGTCAAACACGCAGTAAGGAATCAGAGATGTTAATATAAACCACCCTGAGATTGGCCTCAGAGATATCTGGAAGAGGCTGGATGAGCGTTACGGCTCAGCAGAGGTAATAGAGAAAGCTTTGTTCAAAAGAATCGACGACTTCCCCAAAATTTCTAACAAAGAGCTACAGAAACTTACAGAACTTAGCGACCTGCTAATGGAAGTCCAAGTTGCCAAATATGAAGATGATCTACAGGGACTTGCATTCCTCGATGCAGCCAGAGGTGTGAACCCTGTAGTCCAAAAGTTACCCTACAATTTGCAGGAGAAGTGGCTCACACAAGGTTCCACATACAAATACAAGCACAATGTTCCATTCCCTCCCTTCTCTGTTTTTGTAGACTTTATACACCAACAAGCAAGAATTAGAAATGATCCCAGCTTCGACTTTACAATGTCGTATGCCACACGGTCACCAGCAGCAAATCCACGCAGAACGTCTGTGGCTGTACAGAAGACTAATGTTTCTTCTCCAGATTCCAATCACAGGTCTACTGACTACTCCCAATCAGAGACAAAGATGCAGGACCCTGACAAGCAGTGCCCACTCCATCAGAAGCCTCATCCTCTTCACGAATGCAGGACCTTCAGAGGAAAATCTATGCCAGATCGCAGAAACTTCCTGAAAGAACAAGGTATCTGCTATAAGTGCTGCTCGTCCACAGCTCATCTCGCCAAGGATTGCAAGGTCAGTGTAAAATGCACAGAGTGTGGCACCACAGACCATAACACAGCTCTACACCCTGACCCAGCTCCATGGAATACACAAAACACATCAGTTGACAGTGAGCATGGCGGAAAGGAACACTGCTACACCTACGCCAGAGATCACTTCACAATGTACAGAAGTCTGCAAAGGAACAATAGACAGTAGGTCCTGTTCTAAGATATGCCTCGTCAGAGTGTACCCAAAAGGCCACAGAGACAAAGCTATAAAACTGTATGCTATCTTGGATGGTCAAAGTAATCGATCCCTGGCTACATCAACATTCTTTGACCTATTCAACATCAAAGGGCCAAGCACTCCCTACTCATTAAAGACGTGTGCAGGTACTGTGACAACAGCAGGCAGGAAAGCTACTGACTATCAAATCGAGTCCTTAGATGGACAATTCTGCCTACCACTACCCACGATCATTGAATGCAACCAGATTCCAGACAACAGATCTGAAATTCCTACGCCAGATGTAGCAACCCACCATGCTCACTTAAAACGCATAGCTCACCTCATACCGGAACTGGACCATCAGGCCCAGATAATCCTGCTGTTGGGAAGCGATATCCTGCAGGTGCATAAAGTGAGACGTCATATCAATGGACACCACAATGCTCCCTATGCCCAAAGGCTAGACCTAGGATGGGTCATAATAGGAGGCGCATGCCTGGAACGCATGCACACCCCCTTTTCTGTGTCAAGCATGCTGACAAGTACGCTGGAAGAAGGATGCCCATCTCTGTTTCAACCTTGTAACAGCCTCAGCCTCAGAGACCTGGACTTGGGGTCAGACCCCGCACCAATTCAAAGTAGCCTCGGACTTCTCTGGAATCTACGATCAGATGCTTTCACCTTTCAAGTCAGCCAAGGAGAAAAGCCTTTTACTCGTAAAGGTGTTCTGTCTATCATCAACAGTCTGTACGATCTCCTGGGTTTCGCAGCCACTATCACAATACAAGGCAAGGCCTTGCTAAGAGACTTAACTAGGGAAACATCTAACTGGGATGCACCTCTGCCACCCAATAAGAGAATCCAGTGGGAATGATGGAAGAACTCGTTAGCTACCCTCTCCAACCTAAACGTGCCAAGACCATACACTCCTGCACCGTCAACAGAAATACAAAGCCAAAAATTGTACATATTCGCGGATGGTTCTGTCAAAGCAATTGCTGCTGTTGCCTACCTTAAAACCTACCTTAAAGACTCCAAATGTCAGAGCCACATTGAGTTTGTTATGGAGAAGACCAAGCTTGCACACGCAACCAGGACAGTTAACGCAAGTCAGCTACAAAGTACAACGTGGCTTTCAGAACCAAAACTATTATATGTTGAAGAACACCTTACGGACACCTTCGAACTAGTAGGAGAGGATGCAGATGCTGAAATCAACCCTCAGGTGTCTACACTTCATACAAAGACTTCTGCTACCCAGCTTGGATCTCACAGGTTCGTCAAATTCTCAAGATGGAAGTCATTCGTTCGAACCATTACCTGCTTGAGCTACATAGCTCGCTCCTTCAGAACTCCCAGAACTTGTGATACAAGAGAATGTAAAGGCTGGCATACCTGTTAAAATACCTACGTTACCTCAGACTTGGATTTCTTTAGAAACCACATAATCCTCACTATTCAAAGAGAAACCTACTTTACAGAAATCCAATGTCTTATTAACAAAGCTCAAATACCAGTGAGTAGCATGTTAAGAATTCTCAACGCCACTCTTCAAGCAGGAGCAGCGAGGCTTACCCACGAAAGCCTAATCACCTTCATGGCAGAAACCACAGCTAAAATCAATGCAAGACCCTTAGTTCTAGTTCCTAACGACTCTGAGGAGCCCTTGTTATTGACTCTAGCTGTCCTCCTTACCCAGAAAACAGGACCGTCCAGTACCCCTCCAGGAGGATTAGATGCCAAGAACTTCTACAAGTGCCAATGGAGACAGGTACAAAGACTTGCGAATGCTTTCTGGGACAGGTGGCGCAAACAATATTTGTCTAATCTGCAGCCACGGACAAAGTGGCAATCTACTAGACCCAATCCGAATATAGGTGATCTCGTTCTTGTGAAAGACTCCAAAGTTCATCGGAACCAGTGGCCACTTGGTCTAGTTAGCACAACATTCCCGAGCAATGACAGTAATGTCCACAAAGTTGGACTAAGAATGACTAAGGGAAATGAACCTAAGACATTTCTCAGACCGGTATCCGAACTGGTCCTGCTGTTACTCTCAGAAGACAGAAATAGTGACATCCAGGGATGCCAGACGGGGAGTGTTCTGTCTCCGACACCCAATTCATCTCCAAATGTTTGTTTTTTGCATAATGTTGTTAAATAGTTCAGCTGTAGATTCTTAATGAGCTTTATCTCATATGTAGTGTTCTGGCTCCCTCTAGCGGCCAATGCTATGTTTGCAGTCTATTTAATCCCTATGTCTAATTCCCCTCCCTCTTGCAATGCATTTTGGTAGCTCAGCCTCCATTTTACTTTCATATCTGGAAGGAAGAAGACACTCAGCATTACTGTTCCCATGCGATTGCATTGCCGGTATGTGTTCATGCCTTCTTTAGTTGTTTTCTGCTCTAGTTTTAGCCTGGCTCATCCAGTTATAATCTAGATTAGTTACTAGTTTGTGCATATTGTATATCCATGTATAATGTGCATTCTGCTGTACCATGCACTGATTGCTCTGTATTCTGATTGTTTCCAGTTTTACCATATACAAATATACTGCAACGTTCAATAAAAGCACAGACTTCAACACAGTCTTCTCATTGGACTCAGTATAAAGGTTTAGCTGTCTGTGTAAATTCATGATCCCCCGGCCCATTTAGTGAGAACAGAACAGTTAATGTGCCATAGTAACATCACAAGGGTTCCCTCCCCACACAACACTGACACTACACTAGCACCTCTGGGCCAGGAAGGGGAGCTAAACCAGCTCCCTTATATGCTCTGGGTCAGGAGGAAGTAGTTAGTTCAGTGCGTAGCAGTACTGTGAAGAGTCCAGTTCCTGGGAGAACTGAGAGAGACTGTAGTGTAAAGGAGCTGCGTTAGGCTTCTCTACAGTCTTCTCATCGATTCCAGGCCTAGCCAGGGTCTGAAGGAAGGAGTACAGAAGACAGAGGAACACATCTGGGAGATTGAGTGACAGAACCACTTGCCCCAGAGGAGCATACAGATCGGATACCGGATCCGAAACTGATACTGACACACACAGCACAGTAAATACTGGGATAGTGGAGGTTGTAGATCGACACTGTACCTGAGCAAAGCAACACGGTGGGGTCAGAAGCACAAGGAAGACTAAAGTTGCCTAGCCAAGGGAGTACCTGTGAGGAGAAACAGTGCCAGCAGCTCAGCTAAAAGCAGCAGCAGGGCCACACACAGCGCAGCAGGAGGAAGCTGAGGACCCGGACAGGGTGGGAGCAACCCGGCCCCGGTACAGACTCCTTGGACAATTCTCTGTAAAGCACATCTACAGTAAAGCTTTGTAAAACTTCAGAAACGTGAGTGTGTGATCCTTGTACTCAAGTCCTAATTACTCCCACAAGCAGCCCCGTCTCCACTATCATCCCTTTCCTGCAACATCTATAACATCAATCATAGACTTTAATTACCACAGCCCCGGGGAACCAGGCTCTACCCACGGAGAGCCGTTCCAATCTAAAGCTGCCAAACATCATCCCCGGAAGTTCTGCAGCAGCGGTGGTCACCCTGACCACAACCCGTGGGTGGCGTCACAACAAACTCTTTCCCCTTTATGTATTCCCTTTTACTTGCGGAACCCGGGACACGGTCCGGACCAGGAGCTCTGTGACATCCCCCAGCAGCAACCCGGTCCAGTACCGAGTACCCCATCCCAGTGGGCTCCACATATACATCTAACCAATACCCAAACCAGAGTGGGAGAATGTAATATATGTTTCACGTTTATATCTATTTGGAACTGTGCATTATGCTTGGGTAAGAGATCATTTAAAGGTTCAAACAACCTGTTCAGCAAACCCACTATAATTTTGGACTTTACACATTAAATACAGCCGGGCTATACTATATTACTGGGTTGTGACCTATAAACCATTTGTGCCATAGCTGGGCAATGCCAGATTATTTATCTGTACTGACTAATAATACAATTATTCTAGATAGCCTATCCTGTTACCTTTACTGCGGACACAACTATATCCCTAGTTTGGGGGTTGTTATTCCGTACGATCATTATGTACCACGAACCAATGACTGTATTTATACCTATGGTGACCCGGGGAAGATACTTACCCTTACAAGTAATTGAAGGGATCTTGTTGCTTGCTTACTCTGACTACAAAATCCTGGGCAAAGACATATTATAACAGCTAAGGAGCGGTTCATTGGTCACTATATATGTTTTTGGTTCAACTGGCTTTCTATATTGCATATTACTCTGTAATTATATACTAGTCGAGTTATTACCAGGTGCCCCCAGCAACAGCCCTTTGTTGGTAATTCACAGACAATTTGGTTAAATATAAAACCACTTTATGATCTCATTAAAAACCTTTGGCTTATAAGCCTTGTGTGTAATAAAAAAAAAACATAAAAAAACATATACTCAAATTCTTGGTTTTGTAGCTGTATTTACCCTATATGTTGTTGAGTACCTGTGCTTTTATAGACCTTATAGTTACAACAAGTTTACCTTGAATGGTTGTTCTTATTACTCATACGATTGTCCTCTTTTTTTATCGCATATTAATGCCTGTGATAATATATATGGTGGGCCCCCTACTTTGTTCATCTTGTAAATTTTAATTGATTTTAATTTGTATGTCTGCATATATGTCAAATAAACCATTTTGTAATTCACTTTGGTGTGTGCTCGTCGTCTTTTTCTGGTTTTACATTTAAAGTGAACCTCTCAACACTGAAATTTCCTTTTTTGTATTTGTTTCTCTTGCAACACCACTCTCTGTATCTCGGATCTACATATGGGTGAGCTGACTGTTTTCTACTTTTTTCTTATAGATACTATTAGTTTCAATGAGTTGTAGTCAAGCTCTCACTACAGTAGGCATTCTGACATTTTGTGGAAATAAAACACACTTTTACATTTCATTAATCTTACAGAGGTATTTTGCATGTAAACCTCTGATACATAATATTACAAATATGGTAATCACATTGCTTTAAACATTCAAAGTCAAGGCTGGTGTATCCTTGAAAGATGGCAACTCTGATATTTTCCTTGTTTTATTTTAAGATGTTACATTACACTAAATTATTATAATTGCAAAGTAGCAGTAGCATCATGTAAGTGACCTGAATTTTTCCTTTGTAACATCTTTGGAATATTATGAAATGTAAATGTACTATATGTCTACAGTAAAAATAAACTTAGTGTAAAGTCAATGTATGGATTTGGGCCAATGAGGTTACTCTGAAGGACCAGACCATTATCATTATGTCTGGAAGATTCAATATATTACCGTATATACTCGTGTATAAGCCGAGTTTTTCAGCACAAAAAATGTGCTGAAAAGTCCCCCCTCGGCTTATACACGAGTATATACGGTAGTAAAAAAAAAAAAAAAAAAATATACAGCCCCCCCGTGGTATACCGGGCCCCCCCTGTGGCCACCTGTAAAGGAAGCGATGATTATACTTATCGGGTCGCCGACGCCGACGCCGCCGCTCTGTCACCGTCCGTCACCACGCTCCTCCTGGTCTTCATGCTTCCTTCACCGTCGCACAGGAAATGACGTCATTTTCTGTGCGCCGATGAAGGAAGCATGAAGACGGGAAGGAGCGCGGTGACGGACGGTGACAGAGCGGCGGCGTCGGCGTCGGCGACCCGATAAGTATAATCATCGCTTCCTTTACAGGTGGCCACAGGGGGGCCCGGTATACCAGGCGGGAGGGCTGTATACAGCCGGGTACCGCTGTATACAGCGGGGGCTGCTGTATACAGCGGGGGCTGCTGTATACCCCTCTGGGGCTGCTAAATACCCCTCTGGGGCTGCTGTATACCCCTCTGGGGCTGCTGTACACCCCTCTGGGGCTGCTATATACCCCTCTGGGGCTGGGGCTGCTATATACCCCTCTGGGGCTGGGGCTGCTGTATACAGCTCTGGGGCTGCTGTATACAGCGCTGGGGCTGCTGTATACCCCTCTGGGGCTGCTATATACCCCTCTGGGGCTGCTATATACCCCTCTCTGGGGCTGCTATATACCCCTCTGGGGCTGGGGCTGCTGTATACCCCTCTGGGGCTGCTATATACCCCTCTGGGGCTGCTATATACCCCTCTGGGGCTGGGGCTGCTGTATACCCCTCTGGGGCTGCTATATACCCCTCTGGGGCTACTGTATACCCCTCTGGGGCTGGGGCTGCTGTATACCCCTCTGGGGCTGCTATATACCCCTCTGGGGCTGCTATATACCCCTCTGGGGCTGCTGTATACCCCTCTGGGGCTACTGTATACCCCTCTGGGGCTGCTGTATACAGCTCTGGGGCTGCTGTATACAGCTCTGGGGCTGCTGTATACCCCTCTGGGGCTGCTATATACCCCTCTGGGGCTGCTGTATACCCCTCTGGGGCTGCTGTATACAGCTCTGGGGCTGCTGTATACCCCTCTGGGGCTGCTGTATACAGCTCTGGGGCTGCTATATACCCCTCTGGGGCTACTGTATACCCCTCTGGGGCTGCTGTATACAGCTCTGGGGCTGCTGTATACAGCTCTGGGGCTGCTGTATACCCCTCTGGGGCTGCTATATACCCCTCTGGGGCTGCTGTATACCCCTCTGGGGCTGCTGTATACAGCTCTGGGGCTGCTGTATACCCCTCTGGGGCTGCTGTATACAGCTCTGGGGCTGCTATATACCCCTCTGGGGCTGCTATATACCCCTCTGGGGCTGCTGTATACCCCTCTGGGGCTGCTGTATACAGCTCTGGGGCTGCTGTATACAGCTCTGGGGCTGCTGTATACAGCTCTGTGGCTGCTGTATACCCCTCTGGGGCTGCTGTATATACCACTGGGGAGGCTACTGTATACTACCACTGGGGAGGCTGCTGTATACTACCACTGGGGAGGCTGCTGTATACCACTGAGGGGGCCTGTATACCACACTGCTGGGGGCTGTATACCTGTGCTGGGGTCCACCCTCGGCTTATACACGAGTCAATAGGTTTTCCCAGGTTTTGGGGGCAAAAGTAGGGGGGTCGGCTTATACACGGGTCGGCTTATACACGAGTATATACGGTAACTAAAAATAGTACAAAGCAAAAGTATAGATTAACATTTGTGCCACATATAGATATATGGGTCTTGGCTTTTGCATGCTGTTGCCAGCTGTAGATATCTTGGTGTGCTAGGATCACCAGGCATGTCAGGGTATTATCGAAACTTGGCTCCAGATCAGAACTATATCACTAGCAGATGATACCAGTTGGAGAACTCTATTACTGGAGCTTGACTCTTGGGCCTGCATTATATAACAAATACTTGGCACTGTAGAGCTGGAACTGGAATTTGCATCAGCGTTATATTACAGTCGCTGAACAATTCTCAATGACATTTCCTTTTTACTAGCTTCACTTGTTCTTAAAAGTGGCTTGTAAATGTTTTATCTCAATTTTATTAATTCTTATCAGAAAAAAGGCATATTTGATGTATTTAATTTTAATTTAATTAATCTAATTTAGTTTTATATAAATAATTGGATTAGAACTCTGGAGCAAAACCAAACAAACTTTTGCACTACATTTCTTAAGTGTATTAGAATCCCATTTACTTTGGCTCGGTTCACAATGCATATTTTTTCCTGTCCGTGGGATCCTACTTTTTGTAGGATCCCACGGACAGGAACGGACACCACAGGGGTTGACCTATTCTGTGTCCGGGTCCGTGATTTTCACAAATCCGGACACAGAATGAGCTGTGCGGGGTAATTTCACTTCCGCAAAGTATATATACATTGCGCAAGTGAAATTTAAGTGAAAGCAGGGGTTAAAAATAAAAAAATCGATCCTCACCTATCCTGCGATCTCCCAATGTGCGGCATCTAGCTCCAGATGCTGAAAGGACCTGGCTGGGCAGAGATACCCGCTCAGCGTCATCAGTCATATGACCGGTACCCACGGAAACCGTTCATGTGACTGTGACGTCTTGCCAGGTCCTGTATATCCCGAGATGCTGACGGCGGTAGATCGCAGGACAGGTGAGAATCGATCTTTTTTACTTTTAACCCCTGCTTTCACTTAAATTTCACTTCCACAATGTATATATACATCGCGGAAGTGAAATTAGATGGTTAGGAGCAATTTTAATGTACTGAGCATGCTCAGTTCACTAAAATTGTGTCCGAGAAACCATCCAATGCTTTCTCAGACCTGTGCTCCACAGACCCCCATGCTATGGGCCACGGATCATGTTGGATCCGATTCAGTCTGATTTGATTCACTGTGCCCAAAATCGGAGCAGTTTCTGATTTTGGGTACAGCAAAAAATTGGACAGAATCGGATCGTACAAAAATCGGATGGCAATAAGGCCAAATCTGATGTGATCCATGGCTCATAGGATAACATGGGGGCCAAATTGGATCCGTTCCTGTCCGTGGGGTCCTACAAATTGTAGGATCACACGGACAGGAAAAAATACGCAGTGTGAAACCAGCCTTAGAGGGAAATGGCCATGACTTCGTAGAAAGTGAGAATGGATTAAAATATGTACCTATGACCAAATAGTTGGAAACAATATATGATAGAAAGATTTTAAAGATCCATCTGTGTTTGTTTTGTTTTATAAATGTGGCTTTGTTTAATTTTGAAAAACGTAAGATGGCCATGTTGGAGGTGGATGCAGTCTTCCAATATTGCCCACATAGAAGCATAGATCAGGTGTAGGGTGGGGCAAACAGGGCAATCAACTAACAGAGAAATGTCATAGATTACTTCAATATCTAGGAAGAGATAACGTAAAGCCCCTCTTCCAGAAAAAGATGGAGACCCATATCTGTGTGTATTAAGTACTGTATAGTGTGGGTCATTTATATGGATGCACCTAAATAAAGAGGGAATATCTGGTGATATCAACTTCCTGTTTTTGGCACATTAGTATATGGGAGGGGGAACACTTTTCCAGATGGGTGGTGACCATGGTGGTCATTTTGAAGTTGGCCATTTTGGATTCAACTTTTTGTTTTCAATGGGAAGAGGGTCATGTGACATATAAAACCTATTGAGAATTTCATAAGAATAACAATGGAGTGCTTGGTTTTAACGTAACTTTATTCTTTCATTAGTTATTTACAAGTTTTTGACACAAAACAAAGCAAGGTTAACTGAGGGCACCACTAAATATATAAGGATCAGCTGCTAACATGTCACATAAATTATTACCAAGTAAGAAAGAAGAAAGGCTGACATGTATAAAAAAGAAGCGATCACTAAATCACAGAAAAATACATATTCAACAAATTTTTTTAGACAAAATCAGTGCACACAAGGACAGTAAAATCAATTAAAAAAGGGCCTTAAAGCAGCCCCTACATTAAAAGACCCCTTCCTCACATAGTGTATCACAGAAATTATAAATAGGGGTGTCCCTGGAGCTGTAGGAGCGATCCAGCATAAAGTGATGGGTAGGTTTATTCTCCTGGCACACTGGTTATAGGGATGGAATGGGAGCGGGGTTTGCATATTTGATAGTGGTATGGGATGCTTTCCCTTTATCCATATGCAGCCATAGTACCTGATTCCCCTATTGTACCATATATGTGTATAGGCTTTGTATGCCAACACCATGTAATTGCTTATGGGATTACTATACAGGTCCTTCATGGTCATACTCTGTTGTATTGAATCGCACATGTCACTTTAATTCTTATTGTAAGTCACCACTTTGCTCTGTTATATTCAGCATTAATAAATTATTTTTGCAATATTTTGGCAATGTAGGGTGCGTTTTCTATCTTACGGAATAAATTCTCATGTAGACTAAGTCTTGGTATAAACAAAAATTATAAATACAGCAAAAATAGTATAGTCAAGGAGTATACCCCTACAATAACAAAATAATATGTCCCTATAGAAAAAACATGTTGTTCTCGGGAATACAAATCCAGGCAAGCAGTATAAGGTTCAGCATCCCATAAACCCATATACAGGGTGTACAATTATCCAGTAATGTTCTATCTATAATGTCCGCTCCTCCCAAGAACTCCTCCTCTGCTCCCCCCTCATCACCTCTTCGCACAACCGAGTCCAGGCCTTCTCCTGGGCATCTGCCTTACTCTGGAACTCCTTACCCGAACACGTCAGACACTCTCCTACCCTGAGTAGCTTCAAGTGTCACCTGAAGACTCACTTGTTCCGTCAAGCCTACAACCTGCCATGAGACCCAGGCGAACGCCCCATACCTGACATTCCCCCATTCTACTGTATCCTAACCCACCCCTCATAGACTGTGAGCCCTCGTGGACAGGGTCCCTGCCCCTCCTGTACCTGTACGTCCTGATCGCCTAGATTTAGTGTACTTGTTCTTGTCTCCCTCATCCTCATGTAAAGCGCCATGGAACCTAATGGCGCTATATAAATAAATAATAATAATAATAATAATATCCAAGGGCATGTAGCTGAACCTGCCACTAAGTACTCAGTGCTAGGTCCCCTAGCCTATACTGAATGCTGTGGCAGACATTCTGGGTAGTATACACAATATCCCCTGCTCACCTTGCAGGCATGAACACCTTAGTTTAACCAAAACTATAGGGACACCAATATCAATAAAGATAGACTGTCAACACCATATAAACATACCCACAGAGAGTATAGCGGGGAAGGACTCAGGCAGAACCCCACGCGTTTGGTCACGGGGGTGACTTCATCAGGGGTGATGCTTATTTACAAGTTTATGACCACTTATAAAATATGTTCAAAGTGCTGCCCATTGTGTTGGATTATCAATGCAACCCTCTTCTCCCACTCTTGACACACTGATAGCAACACCGCAGAAGAAATGCTAGCACAGGCTTCCAGTATCCATTGTTTCAGATTTTGCACATCTCATGTCTTTACAGCATAGAAAATTTCCTTCATATGACCCCAAAGGTAAAAGTATAAGGGGGTCAGATCGGGAGACCTTGGTGGCCATTCAACTGGCCCACGATGACCAATCCACTTTCGAGGAAACTGTTCATGTAGGAATGATTGGACCTGACACCCATATTGTGGTGGTACACCATCTTGTTGGAAAAACTCAGGGAACGTGCCATCTTCAGAGCATAAATAGAGCAGCATATCATCATGTTGCAATTTCAGATATCCAATGGCATTGGGGTTTCCATTGATGAAGAATGGCCCCACAATCTTTGTACCCTAGATACCACACGATGCCATCAATTTTTGTGTTCCCACAGTCTTGGAGGGATCTATCCACTGTGGGTTAGTATCAGACCAATAGCGCTGGTTTTGTTTGTTAACTTCACCATTCAGAAAAAAGTTTGCCTCATCACTGAACATATGTGTAAACTGAGGGTCCTGTCCCAATTTTTGTTTTGCCCATTCTGCAAATCTAGTGCGCCGATCTGGGTAATCCTCACTGAGATGCTGCAGCAGCTGGATTTTGTAAGCGTGCCATCTGTGAGTAGCTAATATCCTTCGAGTTAGACTGATGTCACTTTCCAGTGACACACAGCGAGTGCTACACTGTAGGCTCTTGCTGAATGAAGCTAGAACAGTCCTGATGTTTCTTCATTAGTGACAGTTTTCTTGTATCTACATTGTGGCAAATCCAACACTGAACCTGTTTCACAAAATTTGGCAAGAGTTTGCTAACTGTAGCATGGGACATGGGTGGTCTTGTAGGGTGTATTGCATTGAAATCTGCTGAAATGACCCGGGTACTGCGTTCACCAGACATCAACATAATTTCTATCCGCTCCTCATGTGTTAACCTCTGCGACATGTCAATGGCTGTAAACAAAGAGAAACTTGTAAATAACTCTTGAAAGAATAAAGTTATATTAAAACTTAGCCCCCCATTATTTTTCTTATGAAATTCTCAATACATTTGATGTGTCACATGACCCTCTTCTCATTGAAAAAAATAAAGTTGAATCCAAAATGGCTTACTTCAAAATGGCCACCATGGTCACCACCCATCTGGAAAAGTTGATATAATCAACCTTCCCATTTTATTTAGGTGTATCCATATAAATGGCCTACCCTCTATAATGTTGCCATCATCTTAACTTCTGACAGTACAATAGAGATGTTAATAAATCCTCCACCCTTTAATAATAATTAGAATTCTCCTCATATTCTTTCTCTATACATAAAGGTATTTTATTAAGTTTAAAATTGCGCTACAGAAGACAGAAAACAACAGCTTCAAGATCTTTAGTTAAATCAAATTCAAAATGACTCTGAGATTTTTGCAGAGAAACATTAATTACTTTGCCTTAACTCCTCTGCAGTTGTAATGGCTCAATGGTAAAGAAAGGCAGTGTGTTACACCAGTGGGTGTGAATCAACTGTGCCACAAACTGGGCTTACCTTGAATGAGCACAACTATGTGACCACTGGGCATTTACTAGAGCCTCTGATGGTGATGATCAGCTGTGCCACCGGTAGCCACCAGGTACCACTCTAGGAAGTCCCTGGGACTGCAGGAATTGACTGGAGGGTCAAAGAAACGGGTGTGAGCTACAGGCAGATGAAGATTAGAGACACAGTAAGAGTCTGGGATCACAGTAAGTATCTGGGTGGTTCAACGCAGGCAGCCAAGGTCAGGAGCAGAGAGATCGGGATAAATGAGTAGGTAAGCCGGGTCAGTTGTTATTTAACCACTTGTTTTAATGTACAGTATTCCTCATGCCATAAAATAATTGCCTTATTTTTCTAACTTTAAGTTGCAACTTATCATAAGACATAGCTCAGATTTAGACAAAAGAAATAAGAAAAGTATTTTCTTTTTTATTAAAACTTCTGGGGTGCTGTAGGGTGAAGTGGTTATTATCACTAAATTTACGGCACTAGGGTGGAATAGGGAGATTATAGAGCTAATATTATTGTCTCTTGCACTGTGTATTATATACACATAGCTATGCTACATATTCACATTTACAGGCCTGCAGCAGCATGTGAGGACGTGGATCCCTGAGCTCCTGTGCCCACAGACAAGCTACTGGGAATTTTTGCCTTTTTAAAGGCAAATTGTCTCATCAAAGCAACAAGACCTGTAAGATCTAATCTTTGGGCTTCATTTGAACCCTTTTGAGATCAATTCTGAGAGGAATTCACCTCAGGACACCTTGAAATCTGGCCCCTCAGAGGAGTGATGGAGGCTCCATTTTAAGACTACTGGTCACCTCATAATAATATCCTCCTGTTGTCTGTTAAAAGTCAGGAATTGACATTTCAGGTCGTAATTCTGAAATTATACTGGCTTTTACCTTTATTCAGCTGAATTTGTAATGATTTTTACCTCAAGACACTGCCTGAAATCTATTTGTTTTTTTTGTTTTTTTTTCCTCACATAAGAGTGAAGGTGGCGCCATTTTGTGATCACTGAATGCTTCATAATAGTACTCCTGTCACCCATAAATCATCTGAAATTGACAACACAGGTCACAGTTTACTGAAGTAATATTAGACTTCGTCTTTCTGGACCAGAAGATCTTGTCTTGGTGATATATTTATCAATATCTTATTCTGCTTTATTTTCAATATACAGCCTATGCTATCTCTGACATGGGCTTTTTTATTCACTTCTCTCATTAGTTTTTGGAGATTTTATTGTTTTGGTCTATTTATGTTTGTTCTTAGACCATTTTCTGCTATTCTGTGAGGAAAACTGCCATTTCTCTCAGGGGAGTAGTGGAGGCGCCATCTTTGATTTGCTGATTGCGGCTTTCCCGGAGGATGCCAATTTACTACACAAACGGATTTTCCTCACTGTAAGATCCGGACCTCTGAGGTAAATTTTCCCTCATATGCATTTGGAAAGCAACAGTGACAGGTACAGGAGGCGTGGGGGATCTACTAAAAGATGAGCTGCTGTCCTGATTGAGGAGATTTAATATAAGTGACTAGACTGAGACATCCCTGCAGCCTTCTTCATAGACTATCTGGTCATACTATTTTGGATGCTCCTTGCTTAGTTACATACTTGCATAGGGTGGGGATAATACCATTCAACATATTGGACAATTCATGAGTCTGAAGGGAGATATATAACCTTTCTAGTCCTAGTGTTACACTGAGACTTCAGGAGACTCTTTTTCGCTACTCATTTGTTTTTATGCAAGCTGTTGCCTTATAACTTCTTCCATCTTTGCGTGCTACTACATCTCCAAGAAGGACTTCTTCAATCAAGTGGGGACGGCGAGCCTCCAACGTATCCGAGCTACGTAGATGGATCCTGTTGTCTGAGGTTTCTACACGATCCGACCACTCCTGGGAGGGATCTCTTCAATCAAGCGGGGTCTGTGGGCCTCCAACGTATCCGAGCTACGTAGATGGATCCTGTTGTCTGAGGTTTCTACATGATCCGACCACTCTTGGGAGGGATCTCTTCAATCAAGCAGGGTCGGCGAGCCTCCAACGTATCCGAGCTTCGTAGACGGTTTCCGGTGTCGAGGAGTCAACTAAACAGCTATTCTTTTATGGGGATGTGCTGTTGGGGTACACCTTTATATTGATCTGCATATTGATGTTTGACTCTGTTTCTTGTGGATAACGGTAGTTTGGGTGGTAGTTGTTTAGTCTTGGGTGGGTGATCTTTTCATCTTCTAATTGAGGGAGCGAGCTATTTACTTTATACTCTGAGTCCGTATTTACAGATAATTGTACTTCATTTCTGTTCCTTGGCTCTAGTATTGTGGAAGTCTATTACCTAATTGTAATTGTTTTTGGCTCAATATAGTTTACTGGAGCTGGCTATAGAGACTTACTATACATACTTTGATATTCTTAATTTCTTAATTTATATACCTCAATTTATACGGTATTCTAGTCCTAATGTCTCCCAAGCCTAAACCAAACGTTACTTCCAAAAATTCCACTGGTGAACTGGTGGAGACTAGTCCACAGAGTGCAAACACTATGCCTTCCATGGCCTACCATAGTAACCAGTCACAAAGTGGCAGTAAAGATTCCTTACCAGTGGAGAATAGTTCAGAAGAATGGAAATCCACACCTATGATTTATGAATCTACCTAGGCAAACTCAAAAAGAAAAGAAATGGAAACTATTTCCAGATCACATGATGGCTCTAATTTTTGGGAAGATTATGACTCAGCTCGAGACCTTCAAACCAAGAGCCCGGTGAGACAAAGAATGAAGACCTCAAGGAAAGACATAGATCCTCTCTCCAACCTTGACGATGGACAACTATCAGATAGAGACTTCTTGGTTAAAGTATTTGCTGATTTTAAAAATTCTTTGAGAGACGACATTGATGAGATTAAACATTTGCTGGCCTCAATAGTTTCCGGAACAGAAAAAACAGAGAAAGCCATTGAGGAATTAAAACCGGAGTGCATTGACTCTAGAAAATCTCAAGACAGGGTGACTAATGAAATTAAAGTT
The DNA here is from genome assembly GCA_033576535.1 of Allobates femoralis. Taxonomy (NCBI): domain Eukaryota; kingdom Metazoa; phylum Chordata; class Amphibia; order Anura; family Aromobatidae; genus Allobates; species Allobates femoralis. Next base: position 100,982,514 of record JARQOC010000009.1, on the reverse strand, counting down.
CTGAAGGATAGGTTAGCAGATAGAGAGGACCGGGACCGCAGGAATAACCTGAAATTTAAAGGAATTCCCGTAAAGATAAAGCAGGATAACTTGATTAAATATGTGAAATCTCTTACTAGAAAAATTGCTCCCTCACTGGAAAATATGGAGTATTTTATAGAAAGAGCCCATAGATTGCCAAGGCCCTCGCATCTTTCGGACGATGTCCTGAAGGATGTGATAGCTAAATTTAGCTTCTATCAAAACATAGATAAAGTGACAACTTTCTTAAGAGATAATAAATCCCTACCTCCACCTTACAAGATAAAAGAAGGAGGGGAACAAGAGGCGCAATAGTGCCCTATCACTGTGGCACTGAGTATATAAGTGGTGAAAACAGGTATTCACTCACCTGGGGCAGTTGTGTAACCCACAACTGGCTTGAAGGCGTATTCAATGATTATTCCTAGATAGCTGCGGCAGGACTTCCACCATCCACACATCCCTGAGATCCCTGAGGAAGGTGCCAGGAGGGCACCGAAACGCGTAGGAGGCAGGAGGAAATAAAGGAGCTCGTTTTGAAGTTCCATCTTCATGTGCTTTTATTTGGAGTGAATGATCGTGGCAGCGCGGACTGTGACACACCATTTTCTTCCATATTACCTGATACCTCCACCTTACGACGGGATTAAAATCTTCACAGATATTTCTAAAGACACGATGCTGAAGAGGAAATCTTTGAAGCCTGTAACGGACATTCTACGTGCTAAGGAGATCTTGTACAGATGAGGTCGTCCGACCACTAGTGTTATTTTTACATACAAACAGAAATCTTTTGTTATTGAAGATAAGTCTGAGGGACTGAAAGTTTTGAGAAACTTACATCTAACTAATACTTGACGGGTCTTAAGTAGCTCTGTTTGACACTTTAAAGATTTAAGGTCCAATTAGGCACAATGGCCAAAACATTAGCCTTGCAGGAAGTTGAATAACGGTTCCCTTGAACCCTTCCTTATAGTATTGATACTTACATAGTTCTTATTACTAGTTACATTCTGTGTTATAGTTTGCTTCATTTAATAGTTTGTTTCTTTACCTACCTGTAGTAGTTTAGTTTCCCTCCTAATTCTCTCCCTTCCCTCTCCCTCACGCTTCCTCAACTTCATACTTTCATTGCAGCTAGCTTATGTACATTTTTAATTCTTCATTGAGACAATGACCACCAGATACCTTTCACTAAATGTCAATGGGTTACATACCCCTCAAAAAAGGTTCCATGTATGGAAAGAACTTGCGAGACATAAAATTGATTTGGCAGGACTTCAGGAAACTAAATTTTGCCTAGAAAATCCACCAAAGTTTACGAATAAACTATTTCCTAATATCTATTTCTCCTCTAACAAGAAAAAAAAATCTGGAGTTGCCATTTTGATTAGGGATACTCTTAAATTTGAAGAACTTGAGGTCCATAGAGATGATGAGGGCTGATATCTTATCCTGATATGTAAAATAAATGATACTCCTCACACACTTGTGAATTTATACGCTCCTAACAAAGGTCAAATTTCATTTTTAAAAAAACTGTTCAGGACTATCCATGATCATAAGAAAGGCAACCTCTTCATTTTTGGGGACTTTAATGCGGTTCCTAATGCTATGTTTGACTCTTCCAATAAAGCCAGGAATACCAATGTCCAGCTTGATCCATTATTTAACCAGGAGGAATTCTATGATGCATTCCGATGCATAAACTCGTCATCTATAGAATTTACTCATTTTTCTGACTCGCATAAATCCTTTGCTAGGATAGATCTAGTTTTGACAGATATCAATTCCTTGCAGAAGATTAAATCAATAGAAATACTTCCTAGATCTTGGTTGGATCACTCTCCGATAATCTTCGTTACTACAGATGGGGCTTCTTATAGTGGGCGGAAACTCTGGAGAGCAAATTCTTTTCTATACCACCATCCAGATTATAAATCCAAAATTCAAAGTATATTACAATATTACTTTAAAGAAAATGATTTGGGAGATATGCCTATTCCAACTTTATGGACTGTCCATAAGGCACTGATTAGAGGTCATCTAATTCAATTAAATTCTCTCCTAAAAAGAAAATGAACTAAAGATACAGCTTCCATCATAAGTAAGATTAAAGACTTGAAATCAGAGGTGATTCCGACCAAGAAAAATTCCATCTTTGGTGACATTCTTAAATTGAGGGTTGAACTAAAATCCCTTTTAACTGCGGAATTTGATAAGGTTTCCCATATTACTAAATCAAATTTTTATAATTGTACCAACAAACACTCCAAACTATTTGCCAAATTGATAAAAATACGAAGGGCCAAAATGAGAATTCTACAGATCAGGAATAAACCTAATTCTATAGTCAAATCCCCTGCGGAAATTTCAGATGCCTTTGAAGTTTATTACAAGAAGTTATATAACTTAGGAAAGGAGCCCAGGGAAGTTGATTCCTGTGCTGTGGAAATGGCTTTGTTTTTAGACTCTATTCAACTTCCTTCTTTGACATCTGACCAGTTAAAATTCCTAAACTTACCCTACACTGAAGCTGAAATCTCTGATACTATTGCATCCCTAAAGAAATTTAAGTCTCCCGGGCCTGACGGGTTACAGAACGAATACTATATTGCCTTTAAAGATATCCTTGTCCCATATTTAACTAGGTTAATCAATTTCCTCACTACTGACCAGAGTAGTCTTCCGAAGGAAATGCAAGAAGCAGTGATTATGGTTATCTCAAAAGATAAGGGTGATACTGAGAATGTAGCTAACTATAGACCCATATCGCTCCTGAATTCAGATCTAAAAATTATTAGTAAAACTTTAAATAACAGACTAAAACAAGTTATCTCGGCACTCCTCCACGGGGATCAAGTGGGTTTCGTTCAGGGAAGGGGAACATCGGATGCTACGAGACGGGCGTTAAATTTAATAGATTTTATAGAGAGAACTGGGACTCCAACCCTAGTGGTCGCTGTCGACGCGGAGAAAGCGTTCGACAGGGTCCACTGGGGGTTCCTCTTTGAAGGTTTTGAGGAGGTTTGGCTTTGGGGGTAATGTAACTAACTTAATTCATTCGCTTTATTCTAATCCGAGTGCGAAAATCATAACAAATAAATTTTTGTCAAAAGACATCTTGCTAACGAATGGTACACGTCAAGGTTGTCCCCTTTCCCCTTCTCTCTTTAACCTCTTTATTGAGCCGTTAGCGGAAAAAATACGTACTCATCCTTTGATAAAAAGAAGATGGGAATGCAGGTGTGCCACGGTCCGCGCTGCTCCAAATACAAAAACTCACCAAAGAGTCAAATTTTCCTTGAGCAAATTTCCAAGCTTTATTTTCTTCCTCCTGCACATTTCGGCGCCTAGCCTGGCACCTTCATCAGGGATCTGATGAAGGTGCCAGGCTAGGCGCCGAAACGCGTAGGAGGAAGAAAATAAAGCTTGGAAATTTTCTCAAGGAAAATTTGACTCTTTGGTGAGTTTTTGCATTTGGAGCAGCGCGGACCGTGGCACACCTGCATTCCCATCTTCTTTTCTGGATTTCACCACTGGTCAGTGGTAGGTGGAGGTCCTGCAGCAGCTCTTGATTGCTTCACGCTTACAAACCAGTTGTGATCCCTGATGAAGGTGCCAGGCTAGGCGCCGAAATGCGTAGGAGGAAGAAAATAAAGCTTGGAAATTTGCTCAAGGAAATTTTGACTCCTTGGTGAGTTTTTGCATTTGGAGCAGGGCGGACCGTGGCACACCTGCATTCCCATCTTCTTTTCTGGATTTCACCACTGGTCAGTGGTAGGTGGAGGTCCTGCAGCAGCTCTTGATTGCTTCACGCTTACAAACCAGTTGTGGGGATCACAACTGCACCAGGTGAGTGGTTCCACAATACCACCCTTCTCTACAGTGTCACTAGTGATAGGGCACTATTGCGCCTCTTGTCCTCCACCCCTTTTATATTTTCTACATCCTTTGATAAAAGGCATTCCCATTTCTATGAGACAATTTAAGATTAGTATATTCGCTGACGATATCCTGGTAACTTTGACTGATCCCATAAATTCTTTACGATATCTCCTTGACACAATTATAAGATCAATTTGAAAAAGACTCAGGTGTTACACTTAAATATAGATCAGGACCTCCTTGACTTGTTAAAACGCGAACGCTCTCTCTCGTGGGAAAAAGAATCTATAAAATATTTAGGTATTTATTTGACCAAATCCCTATCTAAGATTGTAGACGTTAATCTTAATTATATCTACAAAGTCATTCAGGACGATGTTCTTCATATTTCCAAAATTGATATTTCATGGTTGGGAAGAATAAAGTCATTTAAAATGTTTACCTTACCGAAACTTCTCTATATTTTTCGTTCTGTACCCCTACCTGTGTCCAGACAATGGATGGCAAAATTACAAACTCAACTGACGGGATTCATTTGGGATAAGAAAAAAACAAGAGTGGCTAAGACTACCCTGGAGAAAGGGAGGTCTAGAGGAGGTCTGGCTGTTCCCAACCTCACCGCATATCATCACTCCACTATCATAAAACTGAGTCAATCATGGTGAGAGACAGGATATAGACCAAGTTGGCTTACTCTTGAAGGTAAAAATATGCTAAAGGGAGGCCTTGGTCCACAGCTTCTTTCCTTCCTTTGTGATAAAAACAAACCTCTTCCGAAAGAAACGTTAGTGAAAGCCTCTATTCAATCCTGGAGATTGTTTGTTTCCAAATCATTGAAAAGCTTTCAACCTCATCCACCTACTTGGATCCCAATTGATATATTAAACTATATTTCTGCAAACCTGAAACTTAAATCCTGGAAAGACCATGGGATTGGTTTTATATCTAACATCTTGGATGGCAGAGGAGGGTTGATTCCCTTTGCGGTGTTATAAAACACTTATGGTCTGGAAGACATAGAAGTTAAAACCTGGAGGAGATTAATCGCATTCTGTTGAGCCATAAACTGGTATTCTCTCTTCCTCACAATGTGACACAACTTTTGAAGTTCCCGCAGAGTACCTTTTTTTGGAAGTTGAAAAACATATATCGGGACATTAACCTAGATTCGGTCTATGTGAAATCTTCAAATGTAGTAGCCTGGAAGAAAGACCTGAGCATCTCTATAAATACTGAACAACTTGGCAAGTCCTTTGATCTTATGTATACAGAGGTACCATGCATCTCCCTTATTGAGACCCAATTTAAATTGTATTCAAGATGGTATCTTACTCCGTTGAAGCTCAATAAGTTTAATTCACTCAAGTCCCCGATGTGCTGGAGGAACTGTAACCAAACTGCTGATCTGACTCATGTGTTCTGGGGATGTCAATTCCTTAAAATATTTTGGAGAGACATAAGGCATCTAATTAAAGATATTTCTGGAATTGAGGTTCTTCTATCTCCTGAGTTAGTGTTGCTTTTGGTTGGGTTGGATTCTCTTCCAAAACGTATAAGGCCACTTACGATTCATATTCTTTTAACAGCAAAAGCTATGATTGCCTCACTTTGGACAGAGTCTACAGTCCCATCTATACAGGATGTCATAGATAGAATTGCATCTCATAATTCTTTTGAATATTCATTCGCTATTAGAAATGGCCTACAAACCAAATATCAGAAGAAATGAGCATTGTGGAATATAAAATTTCCATCTCCGTTCTTAAAGTCAGCCAAAGTCTCCCCAGATAACTTTCTCTAGGCTTCACCACTGGACTGTATGATGGACTCATTGTCTATAGCTTGTACTATAGTAAGTGTCTATAGCTACCTTTCCCCCCCTTCATTTCCTTTCCTCTCTCCCTTATGTTTATCTGCTGAAGAGCAGTTCTTCATAACTTGACTTAGCTTGAGATTCTTGGTCCTTAGTATTGATTGCCTTTAGTTATACTATTTCATAATTACTTCCCAAAGTATTATTTGGAGATGTGTAATTCTTTGTTTCCCTGTTTACTTTCATTGTTCTATTTTGGTGTTCTGTATTTGATGAAATTGATTGTAATAAGGTAATCATATTATACCTTTGACTTCTCTACTTCTTATCAGTTTGCTGTACGACTGTATTTGATTATTATACTTTGTACTTGATTTATTGAAACTCGAATAAAAATTTGAACATACCGTATTCACATTTACATACACAATAGACATATGTACATATCTATACACACATGGAGACATATATATCTAAATAATAATAATAATAATAATAATAATAACACACAGTTTAGTAACTTATGCACATATAAACACAGTTCTGCTACATACACATACAGCTATGCTACATCCATAGACACACAAACTCTGTGTATAAATTACCACATTTTCCAGTTCCTTCAAGGCATGAGAGTGATGACATGACATGAAAGCTCCTGATAGTAGTCGGGCGGAAGGTCCTTCAGCTGCATGGGATGTGTAGTGTCTGTACAGGTCCCAGTAGCTTCCTCTTCTGCCCTGCACTGATCACATAAGCCAGTTTGAGGCAGGAAGAGAGAAAGATCTGGAAGGACACTATATCAGCCTTCTCCATCATCAGACGAAGCTCGCTCTGTACTAGGAGACATGTGCACTTTATAGCAATATTGTTTCATGCTAACAAGTGTGTTTAATAATCTGAAAACTATGATATTTCCACTGTAAAGGGTAATGTGAATCGATTCATGTTTACCAAATCATGAGCAGCATGAATAGGAACCAGTTTGCATGACTGCATCAAATATGTTGGTCTCTGAAATGCTCGAGCTGTTCAGAGAAAAACACAGTTTGAAGACCCATCCTGGGACCATAGGCAGAGATGAGAGTAATCCAGGAGTGCTACTAAAATCTGTAACAAGTTCCCGGTTTGAGTTTTGAAACCACACATGTCAATTTGAATGACACACCTATTTTTGTTAGCCACACCCATTTTCACACACTTTCCCTAACCACAAAATTCAAGAAACAGTAGCGAAATGCTCTTTCCCCTTCTTACCCCACCTCATTGCAGTCTGATTTCCTCTTGTCAGGTACCAGTCAGGTTCCAGTCACGGTCTGTCACTTCTTAGTATGGTGTATAGTATTAAAAGATTTTATTTTTTTTTAAATTAGTACTAAAGGAACCTTGCTCAAATTAGAAAAGACAATCACCAGTTTATCTGTCACCTTAATTTTCTGTTGCATCTTCTCTCTGACCTCAGCAGCCACAGGCCAAATATGGCAAAATACTGAGAAACAGAGACCAGACCACATATTACCATCACATAATGTCCAAATAATGCTATATACATGGAAAAAATACCCCCACGCTGTGACCAGACCACATATTATCACCACAAAGTGACTGACTGGAACTACACATAAGGGTGGAAAATTACCTCCACACCATGACCGGACTATATATTGCCACCGCATAGTGATGGAATAATACAACCTACATTGGACAAATACCAGTGTACAGGTAATACAGTGATCGCAGCTGATATTATACACATGAGCTCTGTATATAGTGTAATGTAAATGTTATATATATATAATGATCACTTGTGACATTATACACAAGAGCTCTGTATATAGTGCACAAGTAGTACAGTGATTACTGGTGACATTATACATTAGAGCTCTGTTTATAGAGTCAGTGTACAAGTAATGCAGTGATCACTGGTAAGATTATACACAAGATCTCTGCATATAGTGTATAGTGTACAGGTAATATAGTGATCACTTGTGACATTATACACAAGATCTCTGTATATAATGTATGGTGTAAAGGTAATATAATTATAACCAGTGATATTATGTACGGTAGCTCTCTATATAGTATGTAGTGTACAGGTAATACAGTAATTACTTAGGACATTCTACACAGTACGTCTGTTGATAGTGTACAGTGATCACTGGTGACATTATACACAGAATTTTTATATATGGTGTACAGTGTAAGCGTAATACAATTTTCAGGCATGCAAGTGTGGACCTACTGCACCACAGAGTATGGCTTATCTTGGAAGGGCGTGACTAAGCAACTAACTGGTTTTCAATAGAGCCACTGATATTGTGGTTAGGCTTGTGCTGCAGGTAGCCACCAGGTACCACTCCAGGATAGCGCCCGCTACTGTGGCAGCTGATCCAAGGGGTCAGTAATGCAGGTTCAGACTCAGGGTATCTGACGAGATGGTGTCATGTCGCTGTCAGAATCTGTGACTGCAATTCCTGCACAGCCACTAGGCGCTGCCAGATTCCTTTGGCTAGTGGTGTCGGTGATAGGGGTTACATGTCCTCTTCAGGACCTGCTCAGTTAGATCCAGCCTCTGTCACTTGGCATCAGCGTGCTTATCTGATGGATGATGCTGGTGATGGGGTAGAAGTCTCTGCAGAGGCATCTGGTAGGCACAAGCTTCGTTTCTCTATCGGAATTGGGGTGGCTGGTACCTGTAGTCCCTTACAGTCTGGCTTGGTTGTAGGGGCAATCAGGGGCAGGTCATCAGGATCTGAGCTCCAGCCTATGAGAAGGAACCACACCCTTCAAATACCACCAGATATATTCTTGGTTTCCCCCGCTGTCTAGTTTGTGTTCTACTATATTGACTCTGGCCTTTGCTTGGATTTTGGACTCTTCTACTGCCTGAAGATATTGTACTTTTGCTGCCATCCCAGTTTTGATGCCTTCTGACTATGCTTTCAGATCTTGATTTAGTCTATTCCCTGACCTCCTAGCTTTTACCCTGCCTGGTGACCTTCCTGCTCTGCCCTACTGCTCACCAATAGACAGTTACCTCCTGGGCTCTGTTTTAATATCAGATCCCTGTACAGGAGTTAAAGAGTCTCAGAGTTTCTCGGGGTGCTGCCTTACCAGCAACTCAGCCTTTGCAGTGGACAGTTGTCACAGCTTTCAGAGACAGACTGGATAGCTGGAACAGGCTGGTTGGCTGATACAATCCAATGAAAAAGTTGCCCGCACTCCCTGAAGTCCAAACAATTACAGTATGTTTAATTGTCATCCACACTAGATATATTGGTATTGCACATAGGCTTTCCACACAAGTAATTAAATAGGGGTTTAGGATGGGGGACATATGGTAGGTCGCCAATCCTGAGCCCTTATGTCTCCCATCCTGGGCCCTTATGTCCCTCAACCTGGATGTGTATGTCACTCATTCTGGGCCTGTAAGTCCCTCATCCTGGGTCCTTATGTAAACTATCCTGGTTCCGTATATCCACCATTTGTGGTCCTTTTGTCTCTGAGTTTGGGCTGTTATATCCCCCATCCTGGCCCATTTGTCACAGATAGGCCCAGGATTAGGGACATGAAGACCCAGGATGAGTGTCCAGAGTTGAATACAACCCTTGGACTAATTCAACGGCCATCTTCTTCATGGTGTGCTCCAGTTGATTGCCAAATCTCTCCTTATTTACACACAAAGGAGAGAACCCTAAATTAAATAGAGTTTGGAAGGTGGCCGGGAGCAATATCAGACAAGAGTAGTCTCACACAATGATCCTTGACCAGATCATTAAAATATGGTTTATCTGAAACACCAGAGCATTTCAAAGAAATGTATACCTGTTGGCAGTCATGCAGTCAGGCTCTTATTCATGCTGCCCACAGTTTGGGCAGCATGAAACAACTGTCAGGTTGCATTTTGTTTTTTTCTAGATCTTATTTGTTAACATTCAACTACATATTGCCATATTACTACTATCCGTAGCAGCAACTCTCATTTCTTATGGGTGTCAGTTTTCTCTGAAGCAAGATAATGAAATGGCTGCTGACAGGCTGCAAGAACATAATAATGTTATGTAAGCCTCAGGAGACCAGGTGCCAACATCGCTGGAATGGCACCTGCACCAGAGGTGAATCTAGTTGTTATTACTTTACATGGGGAAAAAATAGTCATTGAGAAGTGGCTGTCCAAATAGTGGAAAAATCCTTTAAGGTGCTGGGCTAGTTCTACGGTTTACCATAGATTAATGAATTCACACCAAAACAGCTACAACACCTCCCTATCTGAATTTAATTTTTGATTTACGATACACAGACTAAGATTACCACTGCCATTTTCAATGGGCTACATTAGTACAGCAATATGACACAGTTACATTTTGGAAATTTTTTGTCCTTTTACTTTCATATATGTGCTCTCTGACATATTATCTCTGCACCGTGTTAAAAAAAGGAAAAACCCTTCTAAAAGTTACATTTTCATTCTTTAATTTGTAAAAAATAACACACCTAGCGTGCATGTATAATACAAATGGCTACATAGACAAGTTTCATAAAAAATTGAAAAATAGAGAAATAAGCTACCGTTATTTTTGAAAAATAGGACTTGCAGTTGCCCTATGCTCTTTTGTCCACCTATTAGCAGACATTGCTCCCTTTTAATATTACAATGGTTCCCCCATTCCTTGATGGTACTCTGAGATGTCCCTATTATCAATTTACATTTATCTGTTTGTCACCATGAAGGTAAAAAAAATCCCTAAAATATATGGGTACAAAGGACATATCAAACCCACTCCAACCGCTTGGAGGATTTTTTTCTTAGAAATAAATAGTATATTCTCATATTAACAAGGTAACATATGATAAATCAATTATTAAGCACCAAACAGCAAACTGGCCTATCAATATATTAGCTTCAAATGACATTTATAGCAATACTTAAGGAAGTTTGTTCAGATGGATGTAAAAATAGTATACTTATCCAATGTGATATCATGTTATAAACTCATCAAGATTAGTAAAGTTTCCCAACCATTTACCTTTCAATTTCTGAGGTTTATCAGGGAATAGAAAAATTTACCATCAGCAGCCAAAAACAAAAACCAACACAGCACTTAGCAGAATGAAGTCAGACCCCATTAAATAGAGCAAACCCGGGTGCACTGAGCAGATAAAATCACCATCTACCTACAAAGACATGTGGGAGGTGACTTGCAATGCACATATTGGGCTTGCATAGGACGCCATTGATACATTTGATGCAGAGAGTTCAATAGCTACCCACCGGTCCTGCCACCTGACCAAATGTGCCGACCAGCACTATATCTCCACACCACTGGATGAATGGCGCCCCATGGGGCCCAGCTTCACCCCGCAAAACTGATAAAAAAATGCAAAAAATTTTATATAGCGTATTGGTTCATGTATTGGCCAAGACACTTAAGCTCGTAATCCTTGTGATGGATCCCCATGCTTATGAGTCCTAACAAAATATATACAAAAACTACTCAAAAAAGGCACCATCAGAGGTTTGCTCTATTTCATGTGGTCTGACTGCATCCTGCTAAGTGCTGTGTTGTATTTTTTTTACGCAGGCATTTCATTAGCGTACATTCCAACATGGAATGCATAGCCATATTAACAATAATATTATTGGTAAGGGGGATAAAGGAGAAATCAGAGGAGCTTGTGCTCTGCCATTGAAAAGTACAGCCCCTAACTGACGGTGCACAACCAGTACCAATGCACCATAATAGGTAAGTTAACTAAATTCCTGGATGGACCACATTACCATTTATCAATTACTATAGGAGCGCCACCAGGGCCGGACTGGGACCAAAAAGCAGCCCTGGAAAACAAGCCCCACCAGCCCACATACTATATCAACAAACAGCCCCAATCCGTAAATTTTGCTTTTACGTTGTCGTGGCCCTCACCACATTCTTAAAGGAGTTATCTGAAGAGCCACATGTGAATGGTGCAGCAGAGGGAATAATCAGCCACAAATTTATTTACATGGTGCTCTTCAAAGCTCCGTTTGTCAGGATTTTGGGGTCTCAGTGGTCAGCAACACAGACACACAGCCTCAGCCAGCCACACACAGCCTCAGCCAGCCACACACAGCCTCAGCCAGCCACACACAGCCTCAGCCAGCCACACACAGCCTCAGCCAGCCACACACAGCCTCAGCCAGCCACACACAGCCTCAGCCAGCCACACACAGCCAGCCACACAGAGCTACAGCCACACACAGGTAGCCACATAGACATCCACCAGCCACATATAGACGCAGACTGACACACAACCAGCCACCGAGACAGCCAGCCACACAAACAGCCAGCCACACACACAGCCAGCCAAAGCCAGCCACACATACAGCTACAGCCACAGCCAGCCACACATACAGCTACAGCCAGCCACACACAAACAGCCAGCCACATAGACAGCAACATAGACAACCATAGCCAGCCACACACAGACCGCCACACACACCACACAGGCAAATAGTCAGCCACACACAGCCAGCCACACACACAGCCACAGCCAGCCACACAGTCCCAGGCACACACAGCCAAGCAGCCGCAGCCACACACACACACACACACACACACTGCCACAGCCACACAGCCGCAGCCACACAGCCCCAGGCGCACAGAGGCACAGCCCCAGCCCCAGGCGCACAGAGGCACAGCCCCAGCCCCAGGCGCACAGAGGCACAGGCACAGTCCCAGGCGCACAGAGGCACAGCCCCAGCCCCAGAGGCACAGAGGCACAGCCCCAGGCACAGAGGCTCAGAGGCACAGCCCCAGGCACAGAGGCACAGCCCCAGGAACAGAGGCACAGAGGCACAGCCCCAGGCACAGAGGCACAGAGGCACAGCCCCAGGTACAGAGGCACAGCCCCAGGCACAGCCCCAGCCCCAGAGGCACAGCCCCAGCCCCAGAGGCACAGCCCCAGAGGCATAGCCCCAGCCCCAGAGGCACAGAGGCACAGCCCCAGGCACAGAGGCACAGCCCCAGGCACAGAGGCACAGCCCCAGGAGCAGAGGCACAGAGGCACAGCCCCAGGCACAGAGGCACAGAGGCACAGCCCCAGGTACAGAGGCACAGCCCCAGGCACAGCCCCAGCCCCAGAGGCACAGCCCCAGCCCCAGAGGCACAGCCCCAGAGGCATAGCCCCAGCCCCAGAGGCACAGAGGCACAGCCCCAGGCACAGAGGCACAGCCCCAGGCACAGAGGCACAGCCCCAGGAACAGAGGCACAGAGGCACAGCCCCAGGCACAGAGGCACAGAGGCACAGCCCCAGGTACAGAGGCACAACCCCAGGCACAGCCCCAGCCCCAGAGGCACAGCCCCAGCCCCAGAGGCACAGCCCAGAGGCATAGCCCCAGCCCCAGAGGCACAGAGGCACAGCCCCAGGCACAGAGGCACAGCCCCAGGCACAGAGGCACAGAGGCTCAGCCCCAGGCACAGAGGCACAGCCCCAGGCACAGAGGCACAGCCCCAGGCACAAAGGCACAGAGGCACAGCCCCAGGCACAGAGGCACAGCCCCAGGCACAGAGGCACAGAGGCACAGCCCCAGGCACAGAGGCACAGCCCCAGCCCCAGAGTCACAGAGGCACAGCCCCAGCCCCAGAGGCACAGCCCCAGGCACAGAGGCACAGAGGCACAGCCCCAGGCACAGAGGCACAGCCCCAGGCACAGAGGCACAGCCCCAGGCACAGAGGCACAGCCCCAGGCACAAAGGCACAGCCCCAGGCACAGAGGCACAGCCCCAGGCCCAGAGGCACAGCCCCAGCCCCAGGCACAGAGGCACAGCCCCAGGCACAGCCCCACAGAGGCACAGCCCCAGGCACAGAGGCACAGCCCCAGGCACAGAGGCACAGAGGCACAGCCCCAGCCACAGGCATAGAGGCACAGAGCCCCAGCCACAGGCACAGAGGCACAGCCCCAGCCACAGGCATAGAGGCATGTGCCTCAGCTGATGGTGAAAGTACCTTGCCTTGCTTTCCTCAGCTTTGGCTTGCCGTCTCGCACTGCCCCAGGTCCGCAGCTGACAGGCCACACACAGGAAGAGTGAGGAGGAGACTGTACGCTGTCTTCAGGCCAGCTCCACTGGCTGCCTGCACAGGGACCACCGGTAATGGTAATGGCTGGGGTCGGGGTGGCCGGTGCGTTTCCATTTCGTTGGCGGGAGAGCAGAATGTGTGCTCTCTCCGCCCACAAAGAATGTGCTGTCGTGATTTCGGCACAGCACGGCACAGCACAGCCCGCTCCAATAGAAGTATGAGCCGCTCGCTGATTGGTGTGCAGAGTCTGTGCACCAACAAGTGAGTCTCTCTCTCATGACTTATAATGCTGACGCAACTTGCCGGCCGGCGCCGCTCCTCAGACTCACGCTATGCAGGCGGGCGGCGCGCGGCGACCACAAAATCATTTAAAAGCAGCCAGGCCTGCGGCGGGAGGAACGGGCGGCCCCCACACCCCGCCACCGGCCGGCCCATCGGGAAAAGTCCCGCTCCTCCCGCCTGTCAGTCCGGGCCTGGGCGCCACAAAAGAGGGTAAGTTTATCTCAAGGCGTGAAAGTCATTATTGGAATAATTGCTTAATGCAATATAAGAATATGCAGTGTGTACTAAGAGTATTCAGACCCCTTTAAATTTCTCACTCTCTGTTTCATTGCAGCCATTTGTAAATTAAAAAATGTTCATTTTTCTTCTCATTAATGTACACTGTACACCCCATCTTGACTGAGAAAATCCAGAAACCCCTACCTCATTGATAGACTACACCATCATAGTAAATAAGCACCTGTACTTTGTCACTCCCACCCCATTGTTAGATTGTAAGCTCTTATGAGCAGGGCTGTCATTTTTTTTTTTTTTCTCTAATTATTGTATTATATTATGCTTTGTATTGTGTTGTATTGTATTGTTTTCGGTATTGTGTTGTATTTTCTAATTGTTTCTTATGATTGTTTAAACATGAACCTTGTACTGTGAAGCGCTGCGGAATATGATGGTGCTATATAAATAAATATTATTATTATTATTAGAAATGTAGATATTTGTGCAGATTTATAAATAAAACTGAAATATCACATGGTCAAGTATTCAGACCCTTTGCTCAGTATTGAGTAGAAGCACCTTTTAAGCTAGTACAGCCTTGAGTCTTCTTGGGAATGATGCAACAAGTTTTTCACATCTGGATTTGGGGATCCTCTGCCATTCCTCCTTGCAGATCCTCTACTGTTCCGTCAGGTTAGATGGTGAATGTTTGTTGACAGTCATCTTTAGGTCTCTCCAGAGATGCTCAATTGGGTTTAGATCATGGACGGGGTCTATCACTGATTGACTAACGTTAGACTCGCTATTTGGATGAGTACGCGAGTATTGCAAAGTACTCGTTACAAGTGTAGCGATTACATATATTTTGGTACTCGCTCATCTCTAGCCCTAACCACAAGGGAGATCCAACTGCAGGTGGTATAAAAGGCTCTGCACAGGTGCATCTGCAATGCCCACCAGGGCCGTGGGGTACTCGGAACCAGGCCGGTCAGTTCTTTGAGAGATCACGGTGGCGGTGAGCCAGCTCCGTCGCCCTTACTGCGCAGTTAAAGAGGTAGTATTTACAGGGAATGAACATGACACCACCTGTTGTGTTTGGCTACAGATGGCCAATAGTGCAGATTAGGACCACTAGGACAGATGGTAGTGCAGCTGGGATGGAATTGCTCCCCACAGGTGGAGTGGGGTCCCAGGGTAAATGGTACAGCCTATTAGGACAGTGATGGTCAGGGTGAAATAGGCAGCGGTGAGAGCGTATGGAATAATGGGAGAACACTGGGGTTGCAGTTCTCAGACGTTTACTCACTGTTCCATTCAGACGTCCAGCCCAGCAGGGGCACTGCTTACTCCGGGTTAGGAGTCTGGTCAACGCACATGCATCTCAGGTTCACTCCACCGGGACACCCTTTATAAGCCTTTCCTGGTCATATCCCCATGCTGGATACTCGCCTTTTCTGCCCTGCGTCTTCATAAACAGTTTCCCAAGCAGGTTGCTGTGGGCCTTGTCGGGCAATGAGCACAATGTCCCCTGATCCTAGTTCTAGCCACCGTTTCACAGAAAGTGTATGGTTATGGCCACTGCCCATGCAGGTGCAGCAGCCTCCGTTTCCTAGATCAGGCTTGAAGTGCATCGCTAGATCGGGTCTGGTCTTCTTGTGCAACCTAGCTCCATCAGCAATGCCGTCCAGGGTGATTGCTGGTATAGGGTTCCTCCTGCCAGGGCTCCATGGTGACCTTCTCTCTGGTTCCACTTCCCTGGCGTGACCCTTCCCTAGAGCGCCATTCTCCTAGGTTTTCTTCACAGCAGAACTTCTCCCTCCAATTGATCTAACTCCTCCTCTTCCCCTCCGCTTTTCCTACCTTCTGTTCCCACACCCTCTGCCAATTCCTTCTTCCAGCCTGAAGATGCGGCCCTCCCTCTCAATAGGGTCCGCCCAAGATCCCCAAGTCTTAAATTAGGATGGGTGTTGGGTGCAGGTTTGTGTGTGTCCTGGCTTTGCGACCCCTCTTTACCTTGGAGTGTGATACCACACCTATGGCTTAGGTGCAGTACCTCTGTGGCATCCAGACCACAGGGGCGCCACACATCTGAGATAGAGAAGGAAGATTGTGAGTTAAATGTGATCTTGTGGTGGGATATTGTCATTCTATTGGTCATCACTGGCAAGGGTAATAGAAACTGTGTGTTAATTTTTTGGACAGAGAGGATGTGTCATTCGAGAAAAAGCAGTAAATGCAATATCAATAGAAGGGATGCAGTGAGGATAAAACCTATGTGTTGCTTACAAGAAGCTGGATGATTCCCCACTATTTGAGTAGCCTGCTTGTGGCAATTCGGTCACCAAAAAGAACTGCTGTGTTTAGCACATGGTTTTTTATTGCATCCAACGTATTTCGAAGTCAGACCCAACTCCTTCCTCGGGTGTGACTCCAAAACGCATCAGATGTAATAAAAAGCCACATGCTATCAACAATTATTTGGCCGTCTGTTCTGTCAGCAGCGTGGGTCCAGTGAACACAGTTCTATATCTGCCTCGTGCACCACGGTTTTCCATTAGTGTGTGGACCCTGCAGCAGCCATATTACGAGCATGCCGGTTGTGTGCTACACAACCTGTCCAGGTGAGCAGTGATCATTTGCACTTTGTGATCCTCACTGTGATAAGACCTTATTGTGCTCTCTTTCCTTTCTAGCTCTAAATATTACCCAATGATTTGAGCTGGTTTCTCCTGTGAATTTACTTCATCACAGTAAGATCTGAGCTCGGGTCCCGCATATGTACATTTTTGGCAGGTAAAGTTAGGACATTGTTTTTGACGCCAAAAGCTAGGTAGTAGGCTGCAGCCGGTTACCAGGCCTATAAGGGACTAAGAGCATTAAATAGCTGAATATCATTCTTTTGTTGTGTACATATATATACTGGGGAAATAGATTAAATGATAAATGTGTAATCCAAAGTGCTGGTCTAAAAACAAAACCTGCTGTGCACTCACTAATTTAGATCTACTTTTTCTAGAGTGTTCTGCTGTTGTTTTACATCCAAGTGTCTAAAGGCCTCGTTACACACTACTATGTCCCAGCGATCCCACCAACGTTGTGGATTGCTGGGACATCATCATCTGATCACTGGTGAGCTGTCAAACAGCAGACTCACCAGCGATCAGGACTAGCGAGAACGCTGGGAACCAGGGTAAACATCGAGTAACTCAGCAGAGCGCGGTACTTAGTTACCCGCTGTATACCCTGGATACCAGCTCCCAGCACTTGCTGTGCGGCGCTGGGAGATTTTTCACCGTTGGTCTCCCGCAGTCACACGCGCCTATGCTTAAAGTGAAAATCCGCTGCAACACTAGACAGTATATGTGTGGGAAATAGCATAATGGCTGCATGTGAATAGCAGGGCTGTCTGCACAGCTAACAAAGACAAGGGAAAAAAACATGGCAGAAACTGCTTATGAACCTAAGAATATGCAAATAAGTCTGTGGAGCCTCAGTTAGGAGTCTCAAACACAGGACTGGTCTCCCTGAGATCAGTGAATATTTTGTGATATGAATCTAAGAAAAATTTGAGAAATCTTAGCTTAAAGCAGCGGCCGCTGCGTTCAAGAGCCCGATAACCTCGTCACGGTTTTTCTCATTATATCGGGTCCTAACCGTGTGCCTCTCTCATGGTATAATGCTGCATGTGTGGGTTTATATATGCCTCTATCTACAATTAAAACCAGCTGTGAGGGGTTATAATGGACATGACTACAATAAAATGGATACCAAACATGGCCACCGGGCGGGGGAAGGGAGCTCAGTCAAAAAGTCAGTACTACAATTACATAATATAAGACTGGCTTCAACCTTATGTCTAGGTGCAAGCAAGAAAAAAACGACATTTAAAGTGAAAATCCGCTGCAACACTAGACAGTATATGTGTGGGAAATAGCCTAATGGCTGCATGTGAATAGCAGGGCTGTCTGCACAGCTAACAAAGACAAGGGAAAAAAACATGGCAGAAACTGCTTATGAATCTAAAAAAAATTTGAGAAATCTTAGCTTAAAGCAGCGGCCGCTGCGTTCAAGAGCCCGATAACCTCGTCACGGTTTTTCTCATTATATCGGGTCCTAACCGTGTGCCTCTCTCATGGTATAATGCTGTATGTGTGAGTTTATATGCCTCTATCTACAATTAAAACCAGCTGTGAGGAGTTATAATGGACATGACTACAATAAAATGGATACCAAACATGGCCACCGGGCGGGGGAAGGGAGCTCAGTCAAAAAGTCAGTACTACAATTACATAATATAAGAAAAACCGTGACGAGGTTATCGGGCTCTTGAACGCAGCGGCCGCTGCTTTAAGCTAAGATTTCTCAAATTTTTCTTAGATTCATAAGCAGTTTCTGCCATGTTTTTTTCCCTTGTCTTTGTTAGCTGTGCAGACAGCCCTGCTATTCACATGCAGCCATTAGGCTATTTCCCACACATATACTGTCTAGTGTTGCAGCCGATTTTCACTTTAAATGTCGTTTTTTTCTTGCTTGCACCTAGACATAAGGTTGAAGCCAGTCTTATATTATGTAACACGCGCCTATGCTGGCCGCCCAGCGGTAGACCAACGATAAAATTATGGTCCAAGGTCATTTACCAACGACCAACGATGAACGACCTCATCATTGGTCATTACTACATGTCACACGCAATGATGTTGTTTAGACATCGCTGCAACGTCTCCAAACCGGTGACGTTGCAACAATATCGTTAACGATATCGTAGTGTGTGACAGGGCCTTTAGGCAAATTGTTCCAGAGGTTCCTGATATACTGAAGGGTGTATTTTAAACAGCACTTTGAACTTTGGTCCGCTGGACCTGGTGTGTAAATATTCCTGGTGGTGTGAAACATAGATTCTTTATACATAATTATAATCCATCTCCTCCTTGTCCCTCAAGTAAATAATCTGTTTAATAAGTTCACTTCTGGCTCTGCTTCTGTTTGTGCCCTGCTGAATCCTTAATGAATCCATCGGTTCTCACATAAACGTACTACAATATGGCACCATAGGGGGCACTGATTGGTAACAAACAACGATTAAGGCTTCTAAACATACTCTGCCACATGCACAAGCTAAAAACTTTATTCTAATAATAAAAATACCCCAGCCGACTCTTCTACTATTGAAGACATTTTATTTTTTCTAGAGCATTGGATGCCAAAGCTGAATGAGCCATAGACTTTACTACTGATATGGTTTGCGTGCATACAGTTGACGTTAGTTGATTGCTTCAAATCAAAATTCCCTGAGGACTGATTTAATTGCATCTTTTTTTATCTTAACCTTTTCTGAAATTAAAACAGTCACATTACAGTTAAATTTTCTCATAAGCAAGCAAGGGAAGTGTGTCCCTTATGGCAGTCTATGAATTTAATAAAGGCATTTGTAATGTCCTGCAAATGTAATATGTATTTTTTAAACAAAAATTGCAAGGTAACCAAATGTAAGTTTAAAAAGTTTTATTTAATTACACATTTTACAGTTAGAAATATTATTAGTGATGAGCAAGCATGCTTGCCACTGCCTGATGATCGATCAAGCACTAGGGTGCTGGGGCATGCTTTGTACTGAACCGAGTATCACACTCCCTTGCTGTTTTTTAGCCACTAAACATTCTGGGATTGCCTATTAATCACAGTAATGCCATTGCTATTTTGGCTACTGGTATTACTGTGATTGGTCGGCTGCATTGCATCATTGGGTCTTCTCTGAGAGCCAGAGGTGTGATGCTCAGCATACTCCAGTTCACGGAGAGTTAATATAGTAAGGAGAGCTTACATTAGAGCAGGTATATAGACAGGGCTGTATACTTGCACCTTTTAGTACCTTTCATGCAGTACTAAAGTATGTTTTTAGCTTTGTTTAACATTATAAGTAATAAATAATTTTTTTTAATAATCAGCCAAGGCAAGCAGACAGCTGTGGGCTGTTATTACCAGGCTCGGAAGGACCATTTTTTTGTTCCTTCCCAGCCTAAAAATAGCAGCCTTCAGCTGCTGCAGTATTGGCGCATCCATAAGTTTTTCCAATTTTGGTGCTTTGCCCCCGCTCTTCCTGATTGCCCTGGTGACAATCAGAGTAATATTTTTGGGGGTTGATGTCAGTTGTGAATTGTCAGCTGCCATTAAGCCCAATTACTAATTGAGAGGGGTCAATGCATATGTACTATATTATTTTTAAACATTAAATTTTTATTGAAAGAAAAATTTTTTTTGCATAAATTGAGCAACAAACATACATAACAGTAGTGGTTCTCTGTCGGAATCATATCCGGGAGAACAGTCAGAAAGACAATATAAAATACCAAAATATAACAATCAAAGGTCATAAAGGGGATAAAGAGAATAAAAGAGATAAGAGAAAGGGAAGCAGAGAGGGGGGATGAGTTCGGAACCAGGGATGGGGGTGAGACGGGGAGGGAAACTCGCAATGACTGCCGCACCAGCCGAGGAACGTTCTACTCTCTAGTTATATGTAGGGTATCAAAGGATCCGATTAAGCTGAAAACATTATGTGTGATGACTTCCTCTGAACAGGCATCTCACAGGGGAGACCGGTTCTTCTAGCCATTTCTTCTAACTCGGTGGGCCCGCAGGGCAAGAGGGCTGGAGGAGGCCCCAAGGGACCGGTGCAGCTCCCGGGTGGGA
Source organism: Allobates femoralis (assembly GCA_033576535.1). Classification (NCBI taxonomy): domain Eukaryota; kingdom Metazoa; phylum Chordata; class Amphibia; order Anura; family Aromobatidae; genus Allobates; species Allobates femoralis. The sequence continues at coordinate 100,961,547 of JARQOC010000009.1, read as the reverse complement.
GGCCCAAACACTCCATCTATCGTGAATCGTCCGTCTGGTCGGTCCATTTAGTGCTAAGTGATATTCCTGGTGAAAGATACAATTGATCTTATGGAGCAATTCAGTTAAGGAAGGAGATGAGGGAGCCTTCCATTTTGCGACTAGGCACAGACGGGCAGCAATGAGAATATATGATACTGTCCCTCTCAGCGGGATGGGGAAATCTTGAATACCAATATTCAGAACTGCCAGCTGCGATGTTAAATCTTGTCTAATTCCCGTGACTGAGTGGATTAAGCTTTGGACCAAAGTCCAAAAGGGATGTATGTTTGGACAGGACCACCACATGTGCGCTAGGTTACCCCTCTCTCCACACAGTCTCCAACACTGCGGGGACTGGTCTTTGGTGAAGTGGGCAATGCGCACAGGAGAGAGGTACCATCTAAGATGGATCTTCTTTATGTTTTCAAGATGATTTACACATCTGGTGGACCTGCCCACCTCTCTAGATGTTGCGTGCCAGTCCTCGACTTCTGAGTTGAACCCAAGGTCACCTTCCCATTTTCTCATGTATGGGAGTTTCATCTCGCTAGCCACGGATACTAATCCTCTATAAATTCTGGACATCATTCGCGGTTTAGGGGGATCCGTTTGAACAGCACCAAGGAGAAACGGTACCGGGGGGGGGAGCACAGGTAATGGGACATACAAGGCCCTACGCAAAAGATGGTCTATTTGGGAGAATTGTAAAAATGCCGAACGACATTAAGGGAACCATCTACACAGGGACTCAAACGTGGGCCATGTCCCTTCCTGGCAAAAGTCTCCCAGGGACCCCAATCCTATATCCTCCCAGGTCTTCGTCTGGATTGATGGGACAAGGAGGCGCAGCGCCCTAATAGGCACATTCTCCGGTGGAGCACGGGTCCAGGCCCGCGGCACCGACCTCCAACAGTGTAAGAGGGCTTGGGAAGTCTCGAGTTGACGAGCCTGGGCAACTGGCCGAACTGACTCCGCCAACAGGAGGTCCCCCAGAGTGCCACTCCTCAGGTGAGAAGTCTCAATGGAGACCCATCTGAGATGGTCAGGGCTACGCCACCAAGACCCAGCCTCCTCCAGGACTATAGCTCTATGGTATTCCAAAATGTTTGGCATTCCCATGCCCCCCTCTCTCATCGGAGCATACATCGTCTCCTAGCTACGCGTGGGATCTTGTTAGCCCAAATGAATGCATTGATTGCGCTCTGCAATTTAGTTAACAGGGCCTTGGGGATCCTAACAGGGACACACCTAAATACATATATTATCTTTGGTAAAGTCATCATTTTAAAGGCGTGTAATCGAGCAATCCAAGACAGGGTCTTAGCACCGTATGTAGTGACATCTAAAAGGACTCTCGATAGTAGTGACTCATAATTAAGTCGCACTAGTTGGTCAGCGGGTGCCAGTGTGATCCCAAGATAGGGTATGCCACCCCTAGACCAACGAAACGGCAAAATCTCTGTGAGAGCAGCTATTTCCGAGTCTGGAACTCCCAGTGGGAGAATAGTTGATTTAGCCGCGTTCAATTTGTAGAACGAAACCATCGAGTAGTCCTTCAGGATGCGCATGACTGCTGGGAGGGACCGAGACACCTCCGTGCAAGTGATGATAATATCATCAGCGTACAAACCAATGGTATGGACATCTCCGCCCACCCGAACACCCGACACGTCCTGTGCGGAGCGGATTTTCTCAGCCAAGGGCTCCACTGCCAGGGTGAAAATCACCGGTGACAGCGGGCATCCCTGGCGAGTTCCGTTCGTAATCTGGAAGACAGGCGAGAGGAAGCCAGATGTAAAAACTCTGGCATTAGGGTTGGAGTATAGAGATAGAATCGCCTTCAAGAAGGAGCCCACAATGCCAAACCTTCGAAGGACCGCCTCCAGGTAACCCCAGTGCACCCTGTCGAACGCCTTCTCTGCATCTAAAGACAGGAATGCACCGGGGGTCCCCCACAGCCCCATGGACCCCACGAGATCCACCATTCTTCTCGTCCCATCCTTCGCCTGTCTCCAGACACGAAACCCACCTGATCTGGATTTATTAGTTTAGGTACCACTCCCCTTAGTCTGTACGCAAGAACTGCAGCGAAGATCTTAAGATCGCAGTTCAGGAGGGAGATGGGTCGGTAACTCCCAGGGAGGTCAGGGGCTTTGCCTGGTTTAGGGATTGTGATTATTGTTGCTTGAAGTTGAAGGGGGGTGATCGTGCCCGTGTCCCTCCACTGCTGGAAAGTCCGTAGGAGGTATGGAGCCAATGCCTCTCTAAAAGTCCGCAGGTACTCATTGGGTAGGCCATCCGGGCCAGGGGCCGAATGAAGCTTAGTATCCCCGATTGCCCGGGTGACCTCATCCAAGGAAAAAGGGAGACTCAAATATTCCAGGTCTGAGGCTGAGACAGAGGGCAGGCTCAACCCCTCCAGGAAGTTCTCAATCAGCTGAGGGGTGGGCTGGGGAGTCTCGACGTCATGTTGTAGATTGTAAAGATCTAAATAATATTGTTGGAACACCGTCGCTATATCAATGGGGTTTCTCACTACCCGGCCTGTTTTGTCTTTGATGTTATCTATCGTGGAGCGAGCATTTCTCTTTTTTAAGCGTCTAGCTAGGATGGTGCCCGCCCTATCCCCAGACTCATAAAACGCAGATTTCGAGAGGCGTAAAGCTCTCTCATGGTGTGACAAGAGAAGTGCCCTCAACTGCATTCTAGTTGACGTCAGTTGAGAGGCCAGTGTGAAGGTGGGGTTAAGCTTATTCTCCGCTTCCAAGTTGGCGAGTCGGTTAAGTAGTTCAGTCCTCTCTTTCTCACGTCTCCTCTTGATCTGTGCAGCCTTCTGGAGGAATAGGCCTCTGACAAAGGCCTTATGAGAGGCCCAAAGGGTCTCATCTGAGACGCAGGTGTTGTCATTAAGTTTAAAATATTCATTTATGCGGGTCTTAATGTCCTCCACAAGGCCGTCATCAGACAAGAGAGCGCAGTTCAATCTCCATGATCCCGGTGGAGTGGGGCGAGAGTGCACCGCCAGATCGAGGGACACCGGGGCATGGTCAGACCACGTTATGAGTCCAATCTCAGCACAGGCACAGGCCGTGAGTGTGTTATCATCTACCAGGAAATAATCCAATCTGGAATACGACCTGTGCCTGTGTTATCATCTACCAGGAAATAATCCAATCTGGAATACGACCTGTGCCTGGCTTCTCTGCCAGCCCCAGGTGCCCCACGAGACCTATCTAGGAACTTGTTTTGCACTAGGTTAAAGTCACCGCAAATAACTTTAAATCCACCTGAGTTATTAGGAACCTTGTCCAACAACATTCTGAGGAACTTCACCTGACCCTCATTTGGTGAATATGCGTTTACCAGAGTGAGTGCAACTCCAGATATCACACAAGAGAGCACAATGAATCTGCCAGCTGGGTCGGCATCCACTCCGACCAGAGTAAACGCTAAAGAGTGCTTAATAAAAATGCACACCCCGGCCCTCTTGCCCGTTGAATTCGCGAAGTATGCTGTGGGGAACATGCGATGATGTAGTCTGTGATTGTCTGTCTTCAAGAGATGCGACTCCTGAATACAGAGAATGTCTGCCTTGGACTTCAGAGCTTCTTTCCATAAGAGGGAGCGCTTAAAAGGGGAGTTTAAACCCTTAACGTTGAAAGATACAATTTTCATAATTAATAAGATAAACTTTGGTGGTATTACCTGATGATGGCTTCAAGTTTCGACCAGTGCAGGCAGCCCGCGCGAGTGGGGAAAGAAAAGGGACAAGGTTATAAAGAAAGGAGGGGGAGGAAGAAAGGGAGTATCAGAAATAGATGGAAATATAGGTACTAGAGATAGGTTTGAAGGACCAAAACAGAGACAAACAAAAGAAAAAAGGAGGACATGTTTGACATAAGAAACGTAGAGGTAGATCTGATGATCAGCACAGGTCCGTACAAAGGGACCTCTCCGTCTTGGGGGGGGGGGGGGTAGAACAAAGAGTCTCCCCCAAACCGGCCGAGAAAAAAAAAAAAAAAAAAAAAAAAAAAAAGGTTTCTTGGCTCCAAACCAGCTTTAATGGGCTGGCAACAAGGGGTCTCTTCAACGGAGCGGAAGAGAGTCCTAACCAATTAGAAAAAAATGGCAAATTCCCCCAGCTGGGGTCCAAGTTGTGACCTGAGGTAAAGAAATGGAAATGTTAATGTTCAACCGAAAGTTCAAGTAGTAGCAGAGGGAGACTTTCCGTTTCTGGCTGGAGAATGGCGAGACTGAGGGAAAGATGGATGCCCCTCCTGTGAGGCTGGTGAGCGTTGAGGTGACGGCCCTGGGTCTCCAGTAAGATTCCACTGTTTGAGAGCTTTTCCTAGTTGACTGGGGGACAGGAAGAGATGTGCCGTTCCTTTGTACCGAAACTTGACCCTAACCGGAGTACCCCAGCTGTAGGAAATCCCTTTGTCTCTCAATATTTTACAGTGTGGGGCGAATTCTCTCCTGCGGGCCAGAGTTCCAGGAGAGAGATCTGGGAAGGCCTGGATGTCAGAGTATGGTGCCGGGAGGGTGTCCGGGCGTCTCATCTTTTGTGTTATTAGTTCCTTAGCTTTAAGAGTAGAAAAGGAGACCAGGACGTCTCTCGGTAGGGACTTGTTGATGTGAGGGGGTTTTGGGATGCGATATGCTTTGTCATATTGCAGTTTATCTCCTGGGGTCTCTGGGAGAAGCTTCTGCAGAAATTGACTCACTGTTTCACATAAGTCCTCCTCAGCACCTCCCTCAGGGAAACCTCTAAGACGCAGATTATTAGCTCTAGCTTTATCTTCCAGATCCCATAATTTCAGCTTTACTAACTTCATGTCGGCAGCTATGGCGGAGTAATTGTCTGCCAGTTCATTATGAGCTGTGGCGTATTCCGCCATTTTCTCCTCAATATGCTGCGTCCGCTCTCCCAGGGCCGACATTTCTCCTCTCAGCTCTTGTAAAATATTCCTGGTGTCCTCCTGTATGGATTGTCTGAGTGCACTCATCGCTTCCATAAGAAAGCTGCGTGTCACCGGTGTCTCTCCATCTCTCCCCGCTGGCTGGCCCCCGGAGCTCCGGGGTCCAGGCAGACCAGTCGCAGGTTGGGAGGAACAGGAAGGGGAGGACGCCATGTTAGGAGTCAGTAATTGTTGTCGTTCCTGCGGGTAGAAGTCAGTGAGGCGTGCGGACTCCCCGCGTCTCCGGGACGACTGCCTGGGCATCTCTGGTGTCTCCTCAAGTGTTGTGGACGGAAGATGTGGGGCTATTTCGGGTAAAAGTGTCTATTCGTGCCGCAGAACCTCAGGCACAGCTAGGAGCTCAGCAAGATGCGGCCGGCTTCATCGGCTCGCGGACCGCTTCCCCACAAGTGAAATGTTTTGAGATGCGGGGGATGAGTCACTTTAGAATGCTGTCAAGGGAAATATCTGTGCATGACACGATGATCCGTTGCAATTCCACTTTAATGCAGTAGATGGCACTATTGTTCTGCAATAGCCAGAAATAACTTTGTAAAGGGTTTTAGGCTGTGTAACTGAGTCATTTAAAGGCACTAGTGTAGATTAGATAGGGTGGGGGAGTCCTCCACAATATATATGTAACTCAGAAGCTGTTCCTCTACTGGCCAATGTGAATTTGTGCTAATCTCTGCACGGACAATCTGTAACAAGTTGCATGAATAGCATTAACTTTTTGACCCTTTTAAAAAGGTTCTGTGCCAGGAGGTCTGCAGTAAATCTTTTGTCACCCCCCACCTCTGGATCCCTGTACCTTGCTGTCGTTTTCTTCAACTGGGATATGGATCACATTAATCCTCGCTGTCAGCCCTGTGGAGGCTGTGAAGTAAGTAGCAGACTCAGGGAAGGCACTGCTGCAGGGTCCCCTCCTCAAGCAGGATCAGAGGTCCGGTGAACTGCTGCTGGTGTCCTGGTGTACAGGGCCTGTGGGTCTCCGTCTCACCCAGCCCGTCCATCCGCTGCCCAGTCAGGTGTGTTTGGGTCCTCCACTCGCTGAGTAGCCGGGACAGCTGATTAATGCCTATTCCAGCAGTCTGAGGGGCCGGATGGATGTGGATTATAGGTGGCCTGCAGGAGCTCCTCTATCTGCATCCTCTCCCATCGGCGGCCATCTTGGACTGATGTACTATATTATTAAAGTATGTCTGTCAGCTTTAGAAATGCACTAAGAGCGCATGTAATCCACACATGACTGTATCAATAAAGTTTGTTAAAGCCAAATGCCAGGATATTTGAAAAATAGAACAGCTTTATATAAAACCTGGTGTACCAAAACAAAACTGCAGTATCACAAACATGATGAAAACACATGTAAAAAAATGCACTTGAAAATGCAATGAAAAAAAAACACAGGTATTCTTAGCTTTATCTGCAATATCAAACACTCACTAAATACTCATGGCTGGTATACAGCTTTAGTTGGTCAGAAAAATATTTTATAATCTTGTAAATAGGGTTTCTTGGGGCACCCTTGGTGTGGCTTATGGCTCAGAACCCCTTCATTCAGCATGCAGTGCACCCTCACTTAGCTTAATTTACACATGTTAAGTGTAGTTTGCTCTGCAGTCTTTGTGGCATGGTGTAGTATGCTGATGAAGGAATGGCAGTTATGGGCAGGGTGACCAGGGAAGACTAGTCTGACCCTAGACTAGGAAGTCTAAATGGCTCTGACCCCGAAGGTATCTCTGATGGTGAGAAGGTTTGGATATCCAGCCTCTTCCTAAACTCCTCCACTAGCCCTGCACTATTCCTCCCTCACCTCCCTTCACACAACCAGGATACAGCAAATCCAAAGGAAAGGTCTTCAGCACAAACAAAACAAGTGTGCACAGTACAGCTTCAGGTATAGAGTGAAACTCTATCAGCAGCAACACCTGGTGGAAGGAGAGGATACTTATAGGCTAGGGGGAGGGGATTTCAGGTGAGTCACACCCAACCTTCATATCAAAGCACAAGACCTTCACATCCATACCTCATGCAGCTCCCGAAGAAATGCAAACATAAACACATAGCAGCATCCAGCAAAGTCAGCACAATCTAAGAGTGACATTCTGTGAGCTGCTCATCAGTAGTTAAAATATATTTATTTCTGTTGGTACATTAATGTTATTATCAGTAGCTGTAGAAGTATTAGATATCCATGATATTAGTTGGATGTAACTCTCCAGATGAGCTACTGCTGTGTGTGTCAGGGGATGCTGTTGTCCACTCCACCCAGTCTTTAAATAATTCCATTACTCATTAGCTGGTGTTGCTGATCGAGTGCATTCACTTTTTGACCTGTGAGCTACATTATGCTGTGTGCAGTTTCTGTTGGAGTTTACAGATGCTGTCTTTTCCTTGGAGTTTCTGTTCCTTTCCCGATCTATGAGTTTAGTTGCTGTTACTATCCTGGTCCCTGGGTGGAGGTTACAGCCTAGGGTTGGTCAGGAGCAGGGAAAGGTGGCAGCCCAGACATTTTCACCTTTATAGGTACTCCTGGGAAAATGGTTAGCTTGGGTCCCCCAGCCTGAGGGTCAGACTAGTTCTCCTGATCGCCATTAGCCGTCACTGTCATCCTGCTTCTATACCCTTTCATCCATTATCGCCACCCATGACAATACCACTCAATTGTCTGCAACTAACACTGCCTGAATTGAATCATTGGACCTACACATCTTTACTGACTTGTATGCAATACTGGCGTACACATACATTGTCAGTGCAGGTGTGAAGTAGTAGGCGATTGATGCAGTAGAAAGGGATGTGAGTAGGCCCACACTAACACTGTGAGTATACTTGTTTAGTTCCTGCAGTGTCAGTGCAGATATGCTGGACAAGGGATTCAACTTAGGCAGCAATTGTTCTAAGTTATTCTGAAGGGAGGTGTGTGCCATGTTGATTGAGGGAGGGCATTGCTATTGACCACACCTAAGATGTACCAAGGAACCCACATTTCCATACAAAATAATGCCATTTTTCTTTTCAACAAAATAACTAAACTCTATACTGCAGGTCTAAGTTTAATGGTGATAAGTCCATTAACCCCTTCAAGACGGGGGAATTTTTCATTTTTCATTATCGTCTTTTGCTCCCCTGCTTCCAAGAGCCATAACTTTTTTATTTTTCCATCAATATAGACATATGATGGCTTGTTTTTTGCGGGATGAGATGTACTTTCATATGCAATCATTTATTTTACCATATAATGTACAGTGAAATTGCATAAAAATTCTAAATGCAGTGAAATTGCAAAAAAAAGTGCAATAACACGTTTGTATTTTGGGTATTTTAGTCGCCATGTCCACTATATGGTAAAACCGATGTGACAGGGTGTTGCCTCGGGTTGGTACGAGTTCGTAGACACCCAGCATGTATACCTTTATTGGTATCTAGGTGGTGAAAAAAAATTCAGAAGTTTGCAAAGAAACAAAAATGGACTTTTTGCGCCATGTTCTGCGACCTGTAGCGTCCTCATTTTTCAGGATATGGGGCTGTTTGATGGCTTATTTTTTGCATCTTGAGCTAACGTTTCTAATGATACTATTTTTGGGGGGATTTGCTGTTTTCATCGCCCGTTATTGCATTTTATAGCAATGTTGCGGCAACCAAAAAAACTGAATTTTGGCGTTTGGACCATTTTTTACGTTACGGAGTTTACGGCTCTCATTAACGGATTTAATATGATGACAGATCGGGCGATTCTGAATGCGGTGATATGAAACATGTGTATTTTTTAATTTTTTTTAATACTTTTATTGTGATTGAGGGAAAAGGGGGGTGATTTGAACTTTTATGGGTTTTTTTTTTTTACAGGTTTTTAAAAACTTTATTAATCAATTCATTCTTATTTTTACATAGCCTCTTTGAGAGGCATTTTGCTGCACAGTCTGATCGCTTCTGGGAGATACAGATGAGCTGCAGCTCATCTGTATCTCCCAGAATCGCGGCCATGTTGTGGTTGGCAGCGCCTGCCAACCACTACATGTAACTGCACTCTGACAGAATCCGGGGTCTAGCCAGGACCCCGGGCTGTCACGTGAGAGCAGGCAGGGAACAGCGCGTTCCCTGACGCGGCCGCCTTGGATCCTGCTGTCAGCGATTGACGGCGGGATCCAGGGGGTTAACAGTGCCGATCGGATCCCAGATCCGATCGGCTCTGTTACCCTGACATCTCAGCTGATGAGATCAGCTGAGATGTCGGAGCTTTAATGTGAGCGCCACGCCGGAGCTCACTTCAAACACCCCTTACCGGCCCAGGATGTTGTACAACGTCCTGTGTCGGCAAGGAGTTAAAGAGAATCTGTGACTATGTTTTTGCAATCTAATCTGAGAGCAGCATAATGTAGAGACCATGATTCCAGTGATGTGCCACTTACTGAGCTGCTTGGTATATTTCTGATAAAATCACTGTTTATAAATAGGAGATTTTCAGTACAGTACTACTTGACCTTCTGCAATGTATTAAAGCATATTCATGATCTTTATGTAACCTCACCCCTAGCACTGGTTGTCAGTTTCTGTGCATACTATATATGGTCAGATAGCTGTCAATCAGTGATTTGGGCGGGTTATACAGTTACACATTCAAATAGCTGGAAGATCTGCAGCAGAGAAAACAGTAATTTTTATCAAAATGACAACAAGCAGCTCAGTAAATGTCACATCACCTGAATCAGGATCTCTGTCTCTACATTACATTGCTCTCAGATGTGGTAGCAGAAATCTGTTGACAGATTCCCTTTAAAGAGAATCTGTCAACAGGTTTTTGCTACCTCATCTGACAGCAACATAATGTAGGTAATGAAACACTAAATTCAATAATGCATCACATAGGTTACCAGTAGGGATGGGCGAATCTTCTCGTTACTACTCGGTACTCGCCGAGTAGTAAGGGATTCGCCCGACTCGTTACTGTACAAGTAATCGCAGGGATTACTCGCACAGTAACGAGTCCGGTCCCCCCCCCCTCCCCGTCCTAAGTTAGGACTGGGCTGGGGGGAGCGAGCAGGGAGCGAAGGAAGGGAGGGGGGAGAAATGCTCCTTACCTCTCTTCCGGCTTCTGCTGTGTGCTCTGTGCTGGGCTCTGGGTCCTGCGGGCTGCGGCAGCTCCAGGGTCCCAGAGCCCGCCTGCTCTCCCTGTGTACAGACATACATGTCTGTGCACAGAGATGTGGTAGAGCTGAGATTGTTTTCAGTCTGCTCACTCCCTGTGCATAGACATGTATATCTATGCACAGGGATGTAGCAGAGTGGATATCGCGTTTTGGACTACGTTGGACGGAAGAGGATTTTTTTAATTAAAGATGGAGTCCCTAATGGCTTTTTTTTTTTATTTCTAATAAAAAAAATTTTCTCTGTGTTGTGTTTTTTTTAAAACAATTTAATAGAAATTCATGGCGCTCATGTCTAATATTGGCGTGACCGCCATAAATTTCGGGCTTAGGGCCAGCTGATAACACAAAGCTGGCCCTAACCCCTTTATTACCCAGTGAGCCACCGCACCAGGGCCACTGGAAGAGCGGGGTTCAGCTCCAAAGCATGGCGCTTCAATGAACGCGCCATCTTCTGGGGCGGCTGCGGGCTGCAATTTGCAGCGGGGGGTGCCCAGAAAGCTTGGGCCTCCCTGCGCTGCGGATTCCAGCCCCCAGCTGCTTAGCTGTACTTGGCTAGACATACAAATTGCGCGGAGCCCCACGCATTTTTTTTTTATTATTTCATGAAATTCATGAAATAATAAATAAAAAGGGCTCCCCTATATTCTTGTGTCTGGCCAGGTACAAATAGGCACCTGGGGGTTGAGGGCAGCCTGCTGGATCTGGCTGGTTACAGAAATACGGCGAAGCCCACGTCATTTTTTTTCTGAAAAATCTATAAAACAATCCTAAAAAAGGGACTGCATCTTTATTAACCCCTCGCCCATGGTCCAGGGGTTAATAAAGATGCAGTCCCTTTTAATTATATTGTTTTATGGATTTGTCAGAAAAAAATTTGACGTGGGCTTCGCTATATTTCTGTAACCAGCCAGATACAGCAAGCAGCGACGGGCTGCCCCCAACCCCCAGGTGCCTATTTGTACCTGGCCAGACACAAGAAAATAGGGGAGCCCTTTTTTTTTAATTATTTCATGATTTTCATGAAATAATAAAAAAAAATTGCGTGGGGCTCCGCGCAATTTCTATGTCCAGCCAGGTACAGCTAGGCAGCTGGGGGCTGGAATCCACAGCGCAGGGAGGCCTAAGCTTTCTGGGCACCCCCTGCTGCAAATTGCAGCCCGCAGCCGCCCCAGAAGATGGCACGTTCATTGAAGCACCATCCTCTGGCGCTGAACCCCGCTCTTCCAGTGGCCCTTGTGGCGGGTGGCTCACTGGGTAATAAAGGGGTTAAGGCCAGCTTTGTATTATCAGCTGGCCCTAAGCCTGAAATTTATGGCAGTCACGCCAATATTAGACATGACCGCCATGAATTTCCAGTAATCAATATAAAAAAAAACACAACACAGAGAAAAATAATTTTATTAGAAATAAAACAGAAGACAATTAGGGACTCCATCTTTATTTAAAAAATCCTCTTCCGTCCGACGTAGTCCAAAACGCAATCTCAGCTCTGCTACATCCCTGTCTGTGCTTAGATACACAGGGATATAGCAGAGCTGAGAACTGACTAAACAGTCAGGGTTCAGCTCAGGCCATTATGACCTGAGCTGAACCCTGCTGTCAGCCAGACTCGCTCTGCCTACGGAGATTCCCGAGTGGTGACGGAAGTTAATTTATTCACTGCTTCTGTCACCATTCGGGAATCTCCGGAAAGAGCAGCAGAGACTCGGGGAGCGAGTCTGTGGCCGGCGCCGGCAGAGGCAGCGGTAAGTAGCCAGCCGGTCCGGTGCACCCCCCACCCTCTCCACCCTCCCCCCGCTTTCCCCTCCCCCTGGTTCAATTTCTTATTTTTTTTTTTACTATTCTTTAAAAGCTAGCGGCTTTTTGCCGCTGGCTTTAAAAGAATAACATGGGGATTTGCAGGTTTTTCCTCTGCTGCCAGACCCCTTATAGGGTCCGGTAGCAGAGGAATCGTTGCAATACTCGCCTCCCCATTAATTAACATTGGAATCGCTAGACTCGCAACGAGTAGCGAGTCCTGGACTCAGACTCGTCGGAGTCTCGTGATTCCGAGTAGTTTAGGATTCGCCCATCCCTAATTACCGGCTGAGACTGTTCTCACTCAATCAATGAGTTTAGTTTCGGGAACACAGCAGAGCTAAGGCTGGTTTCACACTGCAGTTTTTTCCCTGTTCAGGTTCCATCCGGTTTGTGTGCCAAAACCAGGAGTGTCTCCAAAACCCAGAACAGGTGCCAATCTTTCAATTATAGTTTTTCTCTGCAAGTTCCTCTCCTGGTTTTGGTACACAAACCGGATGGAACCTGATCAGGGAAAATCCTGCAGTGTGAAACCAGCCTAAGATAGCTGCCTCTGCTTACACCAGGCTCTCTGTAGAGGTGGTGCATTCACTGTGAGGTGTCAACCACAGCAGGGGGGTGTGTTGGATTGCCATGCACCCCTGTAGTGCTTATCACCAGGTGATAAAGGCTTTAGTTTAAGTAAACAATATGGCAGAGCCTGAAAAGAGAATCACATTTGCTTTTCATCTCTTATCTCTAACAAAATGCTGCCTCAGCTTACATAGAAAAAACTGCTGACAGATTCCCTTTACAGGAATGAATATGTAGTTTAAATGGTGGTTGGGGGTTGACAGTGGCCCTTTAACTGGAAAGAAAAGAATCTAACAATGAGTAAAGTGCTCAGCTTAGCATTATATCTTTTAATTTACCCAAACTGTTCAGAAGGGATTCCTTTATGTCTTGCTGAACATAAACACTGTTTTGTGAGTTATTTTACTTGACATTTACTTGCTCAGGTCTAAAACATTTATTATGTTTATAAAACGTCAAAGAAACTTTCATTGTGATCATTGAGAATTGAGTTTCATTTTAAGCCATTCGGATGCTTAGCAACTATGTAATTGTTATATATTTAACCAACAGTTATCAGGTTCCTAGACTAGCTTGTTATCATTAGGAGAAACAAATAGCCGTACCCCAGCAAACCTCGAATCTCAGTGGGGAGAGGCTGAGCTTCTCTGGAGACCACCTGCTTTCTGTTGGATAACAATCAATTTACAAATGAGTTTTTAATTACTCTTTGCAGTAATTAGTATTTCACAGTTTTAGTCTGGCATCTTCCCAAAACACCAGAGGGAAAAGGACATATATTATGCAAGGTAGAAGTGCGCAGTGTACAGTGTGAAGACTTTGCTTTGCTAAACAAACATGCAAATGAAGGCTGACAAATTAGTGTAACAGAGGCTGCACAATATTATCCAGATACAAATATGTGTTTGTTCGTTAGCAGACAAAATTGGCTTCTTTGATTTTAAAAACTGAAATATCTAATTCATCTTTTCCATAATTGCAAAGCTTTTAGATTTACTTTCAAGTGAAGTCAATGGCTCACAAAGTGACAAATCTGCAGCTCTGCTGCCAACTAGAAAAGTGCTATCTAGGGGCATCTAGAAGCCAAGCTGTGAACTGTCACTGTGTGCTATCTTCTAGGAACGTATATTATATATCAGATCTAACGAGCTATTATGGAACAAAAAATATTGGACAGTTTGGATAATTGTATTAATGTGAAAAGTTTGATATATTTCTAGACTTGGCTCTATCAATCTTTGGCACCCCCAGCTGTAAATCTGAGCAAGAAATGAGCAAATAAATGCAATACTAATCAAATTTATATTGTTTTTAGGCATTCGATCAACCCTGCAAATTCAAACAATTTGTGGTTCACTCTACATAAATCACCTAAATGTCTGCTGCCATTTTATATATTGCATAATTTTGCATCAATCTTTCTGGTTACCTGAGACATTAACAATCTATGTGCATCTATCATTCATGAAAAGTGTCAGTTTCAGGATTAGTAATGGGTGAACCCGCCAATGTTCGGGTTCAAAAAACTTGCCAGACTTTTTTTAAAGTTAAGGTTCGGAGTCGAAAGTGGCTCAAACTTTAGTCCGAACCCCGAACTCAGACTGTAAAATTATGGAATGGGGGCTACGAGGCTCCAAAAGAAAGAAGATAGTTATTAAACAGCATTATACTTATCAACGTTCACCCACTTGTACTTCCGGGGCCACTCATTAAGTTGCTGGACATTTACTGCAGAGCGGCCCAACAGTCAATCACAGATGCTGTCACAGAGAGTTGGTGCACCAAAACCACGATGCAGTTTTTCTACTAATTTCATGCTCTTTTGGTGCAATTTTGGCACCAAACTGCATGCATTATGTTCAAGATGTTCATCTGCATCTCCTGGCCCAAACAAAAGCACCAAAAAATGCAATTTGTATAACATAATATTAATATTTCCTTAAAATAATAAAAAAAATTATGTGGGGCATTACCATATTTTTGTATGCCAGCCAGGTATAGCATGCAGGTACAGGCAGACCCCAACCCCCAGGTGTCTATTTTTACCTGGCTGGAAACCAAAAATATAGGGAAGCCCTTTTTTTAATTATTTCATGAATTTCATGAAATAATAATAAAAAAAATGACATGGGGCTTCGCTGTATTTTTTGTTTCAAGACAGGTACAAATAGGCAGCAGGGGGATGGAATCCTCAGCGCAGGGTGGCCCATGCTTTCTGGGGCCCCCCACTGTGAATTGCAACCTGCAGCTGATCCAGGAAAATGTGCATTCATAGAAGGGCCATTTTCTAGTGCTGTACTCCGAGTTTTCCAGTGGCCCTGGTGGCGTTGGCACACTGGGCAATACAGGAGTTAATGCCAGCTTTTTCATAGTGCAAGCAGTAAAAACACACAACACAGTGTTCGGGATCTGTGCCAGAACACTAGGTATTTGGTACGGACCTCGAACTTTACAGTTCTGGTTTGCCCAACACTAGTCAGGATGTATAACAAAATTTGCTTGAGTTTAGTAACCAAGATTCTTAAAGATAACTTATTTTTATTTTAAGGCAAATAATATCTGCAAAAAAAGGTACCATAATGGGGTCCAACAAAGTCCCCCATTATGCCAATTGTTACATGTCCTTCTTTGAAGAACATTTGCTTTTTACCAAAAGCTTGTTTTGGACATTAGTCATTTACTGTAACAGATACTATATGATGATACTTTCTGAATATAGTGTGATACATTGGATTCCCTTCATATCTTTTTTGAGTATTTTAATAACATCTGGTTTAAGCTATGATTTAACCTGCAATATGGCTTACACCACATACATTTGCTGGACAGTATGGTCATTCAGCATGTGGATGGTTAACTATCAATTCACTTTTAGACCAAAGAAACAGACTGGAATAATCTGCTAGATTCTTGAGTTGTCATCTCCTGGACCCTAAAAATGTCATTATGTCTGAATTTGAGAGGGTGAATAGTATTGTCTCTGTTTTTTTGCTGCGTTGTTTGGCATTTTCATTTATATCATTTTGTTTTACATATTACTTTTTGATTGATTCTTTTTGTTTAAGTATGGTGAAAAAATGAAAACATTGAGTTTTTTAAAATTCGTTTCGGTGTTCACCATACAGAATAAGTAATATGACAGTTTTATTTATCAGATCACTCCAGACATGGTGATACCAGATTTTTGTACCACAAAAGTTGCGGTTTTAGTGGCGAAATGGCTTGTAATGTTTTTTGTGCATTTTTTACATATTTAATTTCAATTCCTTATTACTTTTTCACTTAGTCTCACTGTGGGACATGAATATTTTTGAACGCTCATCTCTTATATAGCAGTACCATTGTACTGCAGTACTTGAGACGTAACAGTAATTCACTGACAGCCTCTCAGACCCTGTTTATTGCCGGATCTATCAGGCCACCATTTTCTAAGGTCATTAGATGACCTTACTATGGCTGCAATCGGTAACCATGCTTATGATTGCAGGGGTCTGACCCTGTCGAAATGGATCTTTTAACCCATGGATACCACAGTTGACACTGTATTTAAGCAGTTAATCAGCTCTGGTCAGTTCCAAAAATGGTCAGGGTCAATGCTCACAGGTTTAAGCTGGGAAATACAGCTGTCACCAGTGAGAAGAACTTCACCTGCTGGGAGCATTACTCACATATTTCTCAGTGCCATTAAAAAGTGTCACTGAGGAATAAAGCCCCTGAACAACTGCCATTAAAAAGCTTATCTGCCATCATTAAGGGGTTAAATTATATCAAGATAGTAATCCAAAAACCTTTGTGGTAAATGGTTTTGATCACGTATTATGTAGCATTAGGGGAGGTGAAGCAAAATGGCTCTTACCCCGAAGGGAATGTTGATGGATAGTAACTCTAGATATGTCAGAGACTCACGGCTTCAATGAAGGTATTATCTGCACCTCTTATCTATAGACAATTGGACACCTTTTTTTTTCCGTCTATGAATTCAAGAAAATCTTTTTTTTTTTGTCTATAAAAACTTTATTTTTACATATTTTATTATCTTTTTCATATTTGTGGTCATATTATAGTCTTTGTGGTGTCATAATTATGATGCCCTATATTTAGCTTATTGGAGATAATCCACTCTGAACATGCAATGGAATAAAAGCAACAAATAACCTTACCTGCTTAATCAATATGCACTTTAGTATTACTTGATATTGTAAAATTCTATATCTTTATGGTTTGCACTGTATGCACTTCATAAATTCAAGTATAATGGCTAGTTGGTAAATATGATGTTATTTTGACATAAAATTCTGATATTTTGTATATATATATATATATATATAGTGAGGTAGCGCTCGCCTAGGGGACTCGCTTGGCAACGGAATGGCACCAACAACCATGCTTTTTTCAAAAGTCACACAATATAGCAGGTTATTATGCTCTCATAAACTCTTATAACATTCAATACACATTGCATCTCATATGTAATACACGATTCAAATATCACACGAAGAATAATCACAGTTCAGCACAATACATAATTACAGGTGTTATGCACACCAGAGCACTACTAACAGCTCCATCGACTATCGGGGGCACTAACCGTAGCTCTTTGTGGTCGTCCCAGTCATCTAGCCGTATCTACACTCTGTACAACCTACAAGACATTATTTACATTTGAACAACATACATAGCAGTATTTAGATTAATCACATCAGCAGAAACTTATGGCAACCCTTACAGACCCGATCTGGTTCTAATGACGGCTATGCGTGCCTAGCATTATTTACATATCTACAGAACCCAATACCTCTACAGGCATCTTTATACCCAGGGCCCACCATAGTAACAGGAGTCTTTCTGCCCAGTACATACGAGACCTTTACGGATCCACAGGGATCCAAGAAACATCCAGTACATCCAGTCTCTGATCAACGGGACCATCACGACCTGACAGTCGGTCCCAATGGCAGTTACTACCGACTGGCTACATGGACTTCCGCCTTGTACCAGCCCCATGTGTACATCCAGTCCATTATACCACATACATGGACTGCAGCCTACTCAGGCCCATACACAGGCATGCACAGTCCAGTCTAAGATATCCATCGACTGTGACCCCCCACAAGACACCGCCTCATACACATCCACACACACAGTCCATCATAAAACATCCATGGAGTACAGCCTATACGAGCTCAGACCAGGGTTCAGCAAACCTGAGCTACCTGGTAAACCAGGCATCCCCAAGGTCTCCTCACCATGTGTTTCCAAGTCACCAGTCACCTCCAAAGCTCTATACCAGCCAGGTCTCCAGGACCACGGCTACACCCCCACATCCGAGCGAGCAGCCACGAGGTTCAGCCAGGGTCCCCCAACTCCAGGAGCCATCTCAACCCACTGTCTGGCCACAGGCTTACACACTCATCAGAGGGATAGACGCCTCCAGCATGGAGAGGGCAGGTTTCCCTCCATGTCCAAAAGGGATGGGATGCCTCTGACCCACAACCTCATATCTCAAAGGTTCATCATGCCCTGGGCAGCCTAATATCTTGCCAACCACACCCACACCTGGGATCGCTGTGAGCAATCAGCGTTCACACAGACCTAGCTGCAGTTAACCCCGTGTGTACTACTACAGAGCTAACACTCACTTACCCCTATGTGTACTGCTAGGTCAAGCAATCACCCAGATTGCAGCAGGCCCATGTGAATCATACCGGCCACGTCCTACAGTGCCAGCATGCCTCACACTATATTAATTTATTCAGTATTAATTGTCGCTCTTACACAGTTTGTCGTTATTTATGAATGATTTAATATGTGTGTGCTATGTGGTCTAAACAACTATATGTTGGTATGAAGTGTATTTTGTAGCGGCTTGGGCACATGTCCATTTGGCTCCTGAGATCTTCTGTCTATATGTGTGCCACACTTGGGTGGTAGCGATGCTCACCTCACTCCAATTTCTCTTATCTATAACAATTTAAGTGGAGTTGAAATGTTAATACAGTAGGGAAAATAATATTTAATACACTGCCAATTTTGCACTTTTTCCCACCTACAAACAATGGGAAGGTCTGTAATTTTTACTGTAGGTACACTGTAACTGGGACTGGCAGAATAAAAAAAATCCAGAAATCACATTGTATGATATTTAAATAATTAATTAGCATTTTCTTGCATTAAAGCAGAAGTTGCAAAAACAGAACTTAATATTTGGTACAGAATCCTTTATTTGCAATGACAAGGTCAGACATTGTCTGTAGTTCTTGATCAATCTTGCCAATAAAACCAATTAGAATTAGAAACCGGGTATGGTACCGTGCCAAAAAGGAGACAATCTGGATACTTATAATTCATTAATTCATGCCAACGCGTTTCGTAGCATCTGCTACTTCATCAGGGCCATAAGGTTGCAGTCGCATAGCCAGGACATATATGTATATATATATATATATATATATATATATATATATACAAACACATTATGACATCACAGCTGGACCCTCTGTGACATTGGCTCCGGGCGGACCAATTTCTCCAATCATTATCTGAAAAATTACACGAATTTCAGGAAAAACCACAAATTTTGAGAGAAACACTAAAACCAACTTTGAGCTTTTTCATACCTTTAAATTAAACTTTAATAAATTGAAATATATAAAATTAAAACCAAAATTATAGAGACCTACAATTAATAAAACCCCTTTATATTCACTTTGGTTTTGAACCTACAGGCAATTCCCGCTATTTATCATCTATCCAGGTAAATCCCATTGAGCCACCTGGCTTTCTCTTTTCCCCCATCTAAATTTAGTACCAATTCCTATTAGGGAACCGCCAACCTCTATTATTACTGGAGGATCAGTATTGCGTTTACAATGTGGAAATGTATATTACTTTCTTGTTTTACATATAAAGTATATCCAAGTTATTGGCTTCAACCGAATATAAACTTATAAATCTTCATATATGTATGTAGAAACAAATGAGAAAGGACTATTGTTGGTCCCAAAGGAAGGGAAGAAAAAAAAAACTCCCCTGACCCCCAGATGAAATACAGAGGACACTGAAACAGATTGAAATAATTGTCTATAAGCAGGACCTACATGACTCCCCGCAAGGTTTAGGCAGATATATACTACACCGGTTTCAAACCTGCCGCATAAAGCAACCCAGGAGTCTTTGGAAAACCCCTTGTGACAGGGAGAACCCTAACACAACTAGATAAGGTGAGTCTTCTCCACATTGTAGCAATTCTATTACCAAAGATAAAGCTCTCCCTCCTTTTTTCATTTTTGATCAATTTTGTGCACACTGGAGCAGTGGTTTGGTCTACTCCTCCATACAGATCTTCTCAAGAGATTTCGGGTTTTGGGGATGTCGCTCGGCAACAGTGAGCTTCATCTCCCTTCAAAGATTGCCTGTTTAGTTCAGGCTAGTTTTTCTGACTGACTAGATCACTCCAGGACTTTTAAATGCCTCCACCCCTTAGTTGCCTTGGCTGTTTATTTTAAGTCATTGTCATGCTCGAAGACCCAACCACGACCCATCTTCAATGCTCTTACTGAGGCAAGGAGGTTGTTCATGACCCCATCCATTTTCCCTTCAATACGGTGCAGTCATTCTTTTATGGTTGCGACAGTGTTTTTTAGGTTGTACTCATCCTTCTTTTTCCTCCAAGCATGGCAAGGGGAGTTGTTTCAAAAAAGTTCTATTTTGGTTTCATCCGACAACTTGAACGTCTCCTATGCCTTTTCTGGATCATCCAGATGGTCATTGGTGAACTTCAGACTGGCCTGGAAATGTGCTGACATGAGTAGGGGGACCCTGTGTGCCTTGCAGAATATTAGTCCATGAAGACGCAGTGTGTTACTAATTGTAATCTTTGAGACTGTGGTCCCAGCTCTCTTCAGATTATTGACTAGGTCGTGTAGTTCTGCGCTGATTTCTAACCTCTCTCTGAGTCATCCTTAACTCTCCCCCCCCCCCCCCGAGACAACATATTGCATGGAGCTCTAGACTCAGGAATATTTACAGTCATCTAGTGTTTCTTACATTTTCTAATAATTATGCAAACAATTTGTTGCCTTCTTACCAATCTGCTTGCCTATTGTCCATTAGCCTACTCCTGTTTTGTGCAAATCTGCAACTTTGTCCCTGGTGTAATTAGACAGCTCTTTGGTCTTAGTTATGGTGGAGAGGTTGGAGTATGATTGATTTTGTGTGTGTACAGGTGTCTTTTAAATAGGTAACAAGTTCAAACAGATGCAAACAGGGTATGAGTGCCGAGTAGCAGGGCTTCTTAAAGAAAAACTGACAGATCTGTGGGAGCCAGAATTCTTGCTGGTTGGTAAGTGATAAAATATGTATTTATTGCAATAACATTTAAAAATCCTAAAATGTGATTTTCTGGATTTTTTTATTAATCTGTCTGTCACAGTTGAAGTGTACCTACAATAAAAATTACAGGCCTCTCCATTCTTTGTAGGTGGGAAAACTTGCAAAACTGGCAGTGTATCAAAGCTTAATTTTCCCCACTGAGGCTTGATAACCACGGAGCAAGGTGGAAGAATAGACCTGGAGAGAATACCCACAAGTCTAGACGATGCCTCATACCTGGGAGTTAAATGTAAATTATAAAATGCTTTTTTTCAGCCATTATACTTCACATTTAGGTTAGACAGGGATGATTAGGAATGTACCAGGAAGCTGCAGGGACAGGTACTGATAGGTTTGGGGACATAAAGTAGCTGACAGGTTCCCTTTAAATGCATATCTAGAACAATTGTTTAAATAAATAAATAAATATACATACAGTACAGACCAAAAGTTTGGACACACCTTCTCATTCAAAGATTTTCTGTATTTTCATGATTATAAAAATAGTAGATTCACACTGAAGGCATCAAAACTATGAATTAACACATGTGGAATTAAATACTTAACAAAAAAGTGTGAAACAACTGAAAATATGTCTTATATTCTAGGTTCTTCAGAATAGCCACCTTTTGCTGTGATTACTGCTTTGCACACTCTTGGCATTCTCTTGATGAGCTTCAAAGTAGCAAAGCACCCCCACACCATCACACCTCCTCCTCCATGCTTACTGGTGGGAACCAGGCATGTAGAGTCCATCCGTTCACCTGTATCCGTTCACTCAGAAGAGGCGGAGACAGGACCAAATTATTGAAGATAAGAGAATTAGAGTGGATTTATAAACTAAACACTCTGAGGCCGTCAGGGATGAATGTTGAATACAAAATGAGTCTGACATTATAGAGATTTTGTAACAAAGTAAAGCAGGTAGTAAGGAAATCAGAAATAAACAAGAGAACCCTGATAGGAAAAGTAACTCTGACGTAAAAATGGTACTTGTAGATAGAGAGCACTAGTCACAATAAAGGCACAAACTGTATGCGAGTTTAATGATAATCAGATATTAATCACTTTTAGGTGTAATTTCGATGCACACTAGCATTCATATAGATGAATTTTAATGTATTTTAATATATTTATACGTTTATTATTATTATTAATATTTTAGCCCATCTAATGATCCAGAGCAATGTTCCGGTAGAAAGCACAGCAAGGCAGAAACAGTGGCCGCTATCAAATTTGCAGAACAGACTATCTGCTTGACCTGTGGATGCCATGCACAAAGCACATGACGATAAGTTTTATACAATAACACAAGTATCTTATGGATGCAATGCATAGCACTTTAAATGTATGACACTTCAGCACTTTAAGCATAGAAAAATAAAATAATGTGACTATATTATGACTATGATTTATTAATCATGGAACTACTAAATGGATAATCTAGGGAATCCCCAATAGTATAAGAAATCCTATTGACCCCAACATCGGCATACATGGTGAGCGATGGGGTTTCCTATCACCATGTAAGGCTGACACCTGACCGCAGTGGTATACACACTGTGGTTGGTGATTCATGGGCGAGGGATAATGACAAGTAAAATAGGGGAGACTAATAACGGTAACGGTAGTTTTAAAATAAAATTAACATAGTCTCAAAATAGATTTTAGCATGTGCACATAGCAATTTTTGGACATAAGTGACCTGCACATACACAATTTTGTTCAATTTGCACAAACTACCAAGTGGACATTGACAACAGGCATGTAAACACCGCTGAAATGCAAATGCAGGTGTAAAGGCATATAATGCGAGTTGCAAGATGGCGGATGCCGGATATCCGGTATCGCCATAGCGACGGTAAACTACCCTAATTGCACCACGCATGTGCGGGCAATCGCATAGAGACGCTGGACACGTGCAATGGCGGCAGGAAAGCAAGGAGGAGAACTGTATACTGCATAGGAGAGGGCGGACCAGGTGGAAGCCATAGCTGTGCAAGGTGATGAATATCGACATGTAAAGCAATCAAATAAGTATCAATATGGAACAGATAATGTAAATATATGATGTGGAAAATAAGGGCTAAATATAATGATATAAAAGGTGAATAAGTGTGCACTAGCACTGTTTTTGCACTAGAGGGCACTATATAGATAAAAAACAACTGAATGTGATAATTGGCAATTATGTGAGCATATGAAAATCAGGGGTATAAGAAACCTAACTTTGTCATTGTATAGCTGCTAGAGAAAGGGACAGGATCCCGAAACGTTGTCACCACCCACCTGATGGCCGAATAAAGGCGGTTGTTTCACAAAGAAGAGTGCTGCAGTCCTTTATTTTGGATATATATATATATATATATATATATATATATATATATATATATCATAAGGATGTAATTTTTGCAAAGGAGAAGCCTGAAATTAAACTAATGTGGTACTTGACATGAGAGTCCAATGACTGAATATTGTTTGTATGGAAGAGACAACTTACTCGTAATTCTTCTTCAAAATGTACAATTTTTTATTAAATACATCCTCGGTAGAGTAAGAAGACATAAGAAGACATAAGGGGACATTTATATATTTTGTTGCTGCAATCGTGGAAGCTTATTGACACAAATCCTTTATAATCCGAAGTAATAATGACAAAAAAGATCACCAGAATTTTGCCCCAAGCAAGTTTGTTATTCTTTAACTGGTTCTTAGACCTGTGGGTGTTCTTGCCTCTTTGATTAATAGTTTATGACATCCTGATTGATTTTAAGTTATGTTACTAGATAATAATTGCATTGTGGCCAGACTAGAGGACAAAACCCTTAAGTATTGAAGGAAACAATATCTAGACAGATAATGTGGTATATGACAAGGAAAACAGATGTGGAAAAATTTGGACATAATAAGTGTTGGACCTTGATATCTAGAACTGCTGCAGGAACAAGGTGTGCATCTATGGTTAGTAACTTGTCCCTTGCACAATATCCATTCTCAGAAAGTGAAGGATGATGGAATATTGAAACATGGCAGACTTATAGAAATTTCTCTACTGGAAATCTATTTCATACATCTGAGCAATTTTTTGTTTTTCGCTACAGTATAATTCTTAAGACTCAGACTTATGTAATACAGAATGGTTGGCTTTCATTTCTCTAATGGATCCCTATTAAACATGTATTCTCACCAGGTAAACACATGTTTAAGATGATAACATGGTCAAAACCCTGCCTTCACACGACCAAAACCCTGCCCATTTGCAGTTAGCCAATTATGTTGACGAGTGGGCAAGGTTTGGTTCAGGTGGGTGGCGTTTTATCAGCTGAGCACCAGAATTGAACATCCTGTGAGAGTCATTATAAGAATTTAGTCAAATGAAGATTTACGAGGGCCACATGTCCATAAAGTTTAAGGTTCCTTAATTTGGTTTTTGATAAAAACATAGGCATCCTGATCGGACGCGTTTCGGAAGCTAGTTCCTTATTCATCGGAATAATCTTCATTTGACATAAAGTGAGTGGAAGCCGGGAACTTAACCAGGTGCCTGAGAATCCAGGGTATGTACAAGTTGAGCGGCACTTCCTCTTCCCTACCCTCCTTCATGTGTATAAGAATGTAGTTGCTCCCATCATTCTCATCAGGGAGATGACCCTTTCTTGGATCTGTCTGGGATCGTTTATGAATGACTCAACACTACTATTGTTCTTTGTAACGCAGGTCCTGGTTACACAGTTATATTGTACAAAGAGATATTACAAAGTACTTGGAAAGATGGTGAAACAAACTATTTCAAAACAATAAAAAATAAAAATTGCTACCAGTGCCACTTATTACTCAAGCCCCATATGTCACTCCCAAACCATTAACCTATGAATTTGAAAGCACCACCCAGTGTTTTTTCTTTATTGTACTTCTGGACTGGTGTTCCCCGCCTGTCTTATACTCACCAAAATTTCTTCATCTGTTAGCATCAGCGCACTGGTCCATCTTATGCAGTTTGTAACCTGCCAGCTGCTACAGTGTTTGTTGGAGCCCACCAGGGGTAACTCTTCAATGAATCTCTATGAGAGCCTCGTTCTGGTTCTATAACACTTGTAGTGAGAGGTTGTGACTTAAACTTCTGAATTCTGGTCAGTCAGAAGTTGCAGTCTTAAGATGGTGCCACAGGACTTGACGCCGAAAAAAGGTAAAAATGTTGGAGGGTGAATTTAAGACTAGGGGCAAAAGAATTAGACTTTAAGCACTCCTCCCATAGTCAGTAAAGGAAAATATTTTACATTTGATTTATATTTATAGAAATTAAAAGTTAAAAAACTTTAATTTTGGAGTTATTGTTAATATTTAATTTGGACTACATGAAACAAAGAATTTACCATTTTTGTTTGAATACTTTAAAATAACATCATTTATTTTATTGGGTTATGCACTGAAAGGTGAAAAAAAAAATCATTCCAAGTATGTTGAAATTGCAAAAGAAAGTATAATTTCACAATGTTGCTTGTTTTTGCTGTTAAATTTATCCTAACGATCACTATACAGTAAAACTGACCTGTCAATGATTTTCTATGCCAGTATTATGTATATACCAAACATGTACAGTTAAAGGGATCCTGTCACCTCCAAAAAGCCACCTAAGCTACATAAACATGTCACTGCAGCATCCTATGCCCATTCTCACACTCCTTTAGTCTCCTAAATGCTTCCTGTCAAAGTACATAAAAATGTTTTTAAACTCACTCATTAGCCATGATAATGAGTAGGGACCATATTCATTAGCCCTTAGGGCGTGTTTGTCTGGTTCCTTGGTCGTCATAAGATCACGCCCTAATAGGCGTGATCTTTTATTTGTGTTCTAGGCAGGCCCTCTACTTTCCATGTCGCTGGCTGGGCATGAAATGATGCGAATCCCTGGCAGCATCAAATAAAAGTTTGGCGGTTACGGTTTTGGGGATAGTTGTTAAGATGCCACCCGTGATGTTCGGCTATTGATGGCTGACAGGACCTCTGGGGATGATGGTAGTATCGTTCCCCACAGGTGGAGCGGTTCTCCAGGGCAACCGGTACATTCTATAGTGGGGTAGGCCGTTGGGGTGCAGGCCTGAGGGCATGGAATAACTGACAGACACACAGTACATAGTCTCCTTTACTTTTAGTGGAAGTTGTAGGTTCAGACCAAGACACTGTCCACAGAAGATATTAGGAATCCGGGTGGCCTGGAAGCAAGTTGGGGATCTCCTCACCTGGTGAGGTCTGAGGCCTCCCTGCTGAGCTCCTCTTTGCTGGTCCTGGCTGCCTGTAGCTAAGCTCCGATCCTCTCTTCTTGCTGGTAAGCCTCTCACCCGTCTGGCAGGCAGCTTGAGCCCTTTCCGGGTACCACTCCTCTGGTAACTGTCCCCGAGCTCTCCAGTGCTGCTGTGCCTCCAGGTTTTTTTCTGGGCCGGGAGGCATGTAGTCTCCCATCCTCTGGTTTTGGCTGCTAGGTCTGTAGTACGTGCACAACTTCAGTGTCCGTTTCTGGCACTCTGCTCTGGGGTGAGCCGGTAATTGACTCACTCCCCAGGCCCTCTCCTCTCCTTCCTCAGACCCTCTCCGACGGGTCCCTCACGCTTGCTGCTCTTTCTCTCACTACTCTAGGATGAGCTTAGCACTGCTCCAGTCCACAGGTTGTCTTCACAGTCCTACTAGAAACTGAACTAACTAACTAACCCCACTCCCAGGCCAGAATTTATAGGGGAGTGCCCTTGAACACGGGTCCTGAGCTACCCCTTCTGGTTTGGAGTCAGGAAAGGTGTTGCATGCTGTGGGCTTACCTGGTGGGGATACTCCTTCTTGCTTCCAAGCATGGAATCACCCCCTGAGGGAGGCAATGCCATTGCGGCAACCAGACTCTGGGGTGCCATATTCATCTGTACAAACAATTGTATAAAAGTACAAACAAGATGGGAATATCCAGCCATCATACTGCTCAGGAAGGAGGCGGGTTCTTTGTACTAGAGATGAATGTGCTTGGGTCTTACATCAGCATATCAACCAAAGAACATAAGCAAAAGACCTTGTGAAGATGATGGCAGAAGCTGGCAAGATTGTGTCATTATTCACAATGAAACGAGTACTGTATCAACATGGGCTGAAAGGCCGCTCTGCCAGGAAGAAGTCATTACTCCAAAAGAAACATTAAAAAGCCAGATTAATGTTTGCAAATGCGCAGAGTAAAAAGACCTACATTTTTGGAGACATGTCCTGTGGTCTGTTGGAACGAAAATTGAACTGTTTGGCCACAATGGCCATTGTCACGTTTGGAGGAAAAAGAGAGAAGCTTGGAAGCCTAAGAACACCATCCCAACTGTGAAACACAGGTGTGGCATTATCATGTTGTGGGGTTGTTTTGCTGCAGGAGGGACTGGTGGACCTCACAAAATAGATGGCATCATGAGGAAAGAAGATAATGTGGCATACTGAAGCATCTCAGCCAGGAAGTTAAAGCTACGGAGGAAATTGGTCTTCCAAATGGACAATGACCCGAAGCATAATATTAATATTAATAATAAAAATAATAATGACAATAATTAATCTTTATTTATATAGCGCCAACATATTCCACAGCGCTTTACAATACAGTGGTTCATATACAAAGAGTCATAGGTAACAATTAAAAATATACAATACAGTAAGTAAATAAAGTAGAGAATCAAAGTTAAAAATCCAATGCACTAAGCAGAGAATCAATGTAAAAAGTACAATAATTAAAGCAGAGAAACAATGTAAAATATACAGCACTGTAATTAGATACAATACAATAAGCAGAGAAGCAATGTAAAAAGTACAATACAATAATTAAAGCAAAAATAAAGGTGATCCTGCTCAAAAGAATTTACAATCTACAACGAGATTGGGGTTACACAAAGTACACGGACTTATTACTGTAATGGTCCAAGCATCTTGAGAAAGTGGGTGATAGAAATGAAGTTAAATGATAGGTCACCAGACAATCTGTGTAGAGCTTTTGGATTTGTAGAACGTAGAGAACGGGTGGGGTGATAGACAAAGATGATGGAGGAGATGTAGGGAGGTGCTGCACTGCCAAACTGGTTACAAAGTGGCTTAAGAATAACAAAGTCAATGTTTTGGAGTGCCTATCAGAAAGCTTTGATTTCAATCCTATTGAAAATGTATGGACAAAGCTGAAAAGGCAGGTGCAAGCAAGGAAAACTACAAATATGGTTCAGTTACACCAGTTCTGTCAGGAGGAATGGGCTCAAGTTCCTACCAACTATTGTGAGAAGATTGTGGAAGGATATCCAAAATGTTTGACTCAAGTCATACAGTTTAAGGTCAATGGCACCAAATGCTAATGAAATGTATGTAAACTTTTGACTTTTTAGAAAGTAATAAAAATACCTTAAAACATTCGCTCCCTCTTAATATCCTGCATGACTGTATGAGGACTTACTCTTTGCACCCTGCGCTGATGTTTTTGCTAATACCATTTTGGGGTAAATTAGATGTTTTGATTTGATCGCCTCCACTTGCAATGTTGCAGTGTCCAACAAAACCCTAATTTTTGGGATTTCCATATATTCTCATTACACTGTTTAGTGATTGGATTGATTGATTTTATATTTTTTATTGATGGGACACTGGTGCTCAAAATGGTAGCGTTCTTATACAAAGGGAGAGTGGGAGAATACTGATCCCGATATGACAGCCTTATCTTGTCCAATTTCTTCAGACACCTCTGATAGAGCTACACATAACCATCAAAACTCACATGGTGGTTTGGTGAAAAGAGTAAAACAATTTTTGTCTAACAGAGTTATAGCGCTCACAAGCTGCTCACAATTTATAGAAACATGCAATCCTAAATATATTGAGGATGTGGTATATACTTCTATGGTAAAACTTCTGATTAAAGTAGTGATGGCTAAAGCACACAAAGGATTTTATGGTATTTACCTAAGTGGTAGGCAGAACCATGGAGATTGGTATGAAGTTATTATTCAGGGAATGGATTGTGGAACCTCGATCGACACTATAGTTAAATTGGTGACATAGATATGGTTTGAGATATAGATGTTTAGAAAGAAAGATACGAAAGTGCTAGAAATAATGTATATCCAAGCTGAGTACTCCCAGTCCCCTTTATATGTGTGCGTGCTATAAATTGCTTCTGAGGTCTGTATCAACACCATGGAAATTATTACTTGAGATGTAGTGATTGGTGGGTGGAAAGGTATCGTTACGGTTGTCAATAATAGTCACACCCTTAGTAATCCACATATAAATACACCAAGGAGTTCAAAACAACAAAGTAAATTGAATAAAAGAATAGAAATAAGTACCATACATCTGTGTAGTTAGGTTTTCTCCTCTTCACAATAGTAGGTTCTGTGTCACGCTTGAGAGTTGTTAATAGGTCTGACAGATGCAGAAATAAGGACAAAACTGCCCAGTAAGGTGTAATGATTGGTGGGTAGAAAATATGTTCTGTTAATTGTCAAACAATGAAGGTGCACTTATATGTGGAATACTAAAGGTGTGATTATTGGGCAGTTTTGTCCTTATTTCTGCATCTGTCAGACCTAATTACAACCCTCAAGTGGGATTTTTACATTATGCCTTCTTTCTGGTTTTCCCTTCTACGTGCTCTATGGCTGGGGTCACACATAGCAGTCAGCTTTTTGTAATGGATTCAAAAACGGATCCATTATTTTAAGGCTGGTTTTTGAGCCTCCTGTACTGGTATGCGTTTTTGAACTTTGCCATTTTTATGGCTAAAAACGCTAGCGTTAACACATGCGTTAACGGATTGTACCTCTATGTACCATGCATTAAAGGATCCATGTCCCATAGGGCCCCATGTTAAAAAAGGATGCGTTTTCTTACTGCACCCAAAAAACACTGCTAGCAGCGTTTTTGGGTGCAGTAAAAAAACGCATAGCATTTTTTAACAGCGCAGTCACACTTGAGCCCTGGATCTGTTAACAGCATCAGTTTTTCAACTTAGAATCCTAAAGTTGAAAAACTGATGCCTTTAAAGGTACCTTTACACGCGGCAACTTTTCTAGGAATTTCACTGGCAACTTACTGGTTACAGTGAAATCATGGAGACATTGTTCCATTTGTACACACCAACAAGATAGAACAATGTGTCCATGATTTCACTGCAACCAGTAAGTTGCCAGTGAAATTCCTAGAAAAGTTGCCGCGTGTACAGGTAGCCTAATGGATCCAGGGCTCATGTGTGACCTCAGCCGATCTGTGATTTGCAATCCAAAGTGATCTGGAGGGAGAAGACACGCTGCAATGATTTTGCTTGTAGACAGCACGGAGAGTTAATGCCTGCTCTGCATTAACTTTTTAGGTCACAGAGAGAAGCTGCAGAAACATGGAGGACATTATACAGCAGAGCTTAACAGCATTGATCTGACTCAACCTCTGATGTGAGGTACAATATTTGTTATAGAGCTATGGGCCATCTTTTTCATGTTTGTTTCCTTTCCTCTCTCCAGAGATTAATGGGATTTGGCACATGACACCTACAGTCAGTCTCCTATGAGCCAGAGGAATTTATCACAGTGGATTGTAAAATCAGGAGGTAAGGGGAGAGTAAAAGTGTTTGATAAGTGGGAAAGGACGATTATTTCTCTTGTAAGATATATTACAAAGTTTTTTATAATTGCCTGTACCATTGAGTTATCCAAAGTTTTTTGAAAGTACAGTCCCATTTTAAGGAAGAAATAAAAGTTTTAAAGTAGTTAAAGATTTTTAAATCTGAATTAAAAAGCATCAGCTTCTTTTCTGTGCCCCTGGAATTACAAGCAGAGCTGTCTCATACAGTAGAACATATTATAACAAAAAGGTAGAACAAATGTAAAAATTTACTGATTTCCATAATCATAGCCAAAATGAAGAATTTTGATTTATAGGATGATATTTGGTTGTAAAACTAAATGGGAAGCAAAATGTAAATATGAAAAAATGTCCTGTAAAAACAGATTGTACAATGCAGATCTAATTATGTTGCGCTGACAATGATAGGAATGGAGATATTTGTCATATTTATGGTTTCTAATTTCCTTTCCCTGAAAATAGTTTTCTTTTTTTGTTGGTATTTCTGCTGCTTGATCATTCCTCATGGTTGTTTAATACATCTATTTAGTAAAATTTTAATTTATTATAAGTTATCACTAAATACAATTATAACACCGCAGGCATCTCTCTAAGGAATGATCATTTTAAGCTAGCCTCTATTAATCTTTTAATTTAATACATTATTCCCCTAAAAGTAGTGCAAATCTTTGGAAAACAAAATCATGCTAAAATTACAGCATTAAGCACAACTCCCATGTACTTGGTAATTAAAATAATAGAATGCATGAGGATATATCATTATAAGACCCAAGTTTCAACCATATTACTTTATATAATAAATGAAATCACACCTTTCTTATTGCTTGTAAAAGTGCGAGGAGGGTGCGAATACATAACATACCAACTGTTGAGGGCAAGTTGCCAAGTGGTATGGAATTGGGAAAGACCTGGTGACCTACCCCATAAAAACTTCACCATGGCAGATCCAAGTAAATTAAGACAAGGATGATGCACTTGGGGACCCAATTGCTCATATTCTGTTTGATAAAATGGGTCACTTGAGCTACAAGCGTAATATGCAGTGGGGAAAAATGTATTTAGTCAGGCACGTTCTCCCACTTAAAAAGATGAGGTCGGCCTGTAATTGACTTCATAGGTAGACCCCAACTATGAGGGACAAAATTAGAAAACAAATCCTGAAATTCACATTTTTGATTTGGAAAGAAATTTTTTCCAAAATTTTGGTGGAAAATAAGTATTTGGTCAATAGCAAAAGTTCATCTCAATACTTTGCTATATATCTCTTGTTGGCAATAGCAGAGGTCAAACGTTTTCTGTAAGTCTTCACAAGGTTGGCACACACTGTTACTGGTATGTTGGCCCATTTTTTCATGCAAATCTCCTCTAGAGCAGTGATGTTTTGGGCCTGTCTCTGGGCAACATGGCCTTTCAACTCCCTCCAAAGAGTTTCTATAAGGTTAAGATCTGGAGACTGGCTACGCCACTCCAGGACCTTAAAATGTTTCTTATGAAGCCCACTCCTTCGTTGCTCTGGAAGTGTGCTTGGGATCTTTGTCATGCTGAAAGACCCAGCCACGTTTCATCTTCAATGCCCTTGCTGATGGAAGGAGGTTTGCACTCAAAATCTCATGTTACATGGCCCCATTCATTCTTTCATGTGCACGGACCAGTCATCCTGGTCCCTTGGCAGAGAAACAGCCCAAAAGCATGATGTTTCCACCCTCATGCTTCACAGTAGGTATGGTGTTCTTTGGATGCAACTCAGCATTCTTTCTCCTCCAAACACGATGAGTTGTATTTCTACCAAGCAGTTCTACTTTGCCTTCATGTGACCACATGAAATTCTCCCAATACTCTTCTGGATCATCAAAATGCTCTCTAGCAAACGTAAGACGGGCCCAGACATGTAATGGTTTAAGCAGGGGGACATGTCTGGCACTGCTGGAACTGAGTCCCTGGTGGCGTAATGTGTTAATGATGGTAGACTGTGATATGTTGTTCTTGACTCTCCGCAGGTCATTCATTAGGTCACCCATGTGGTTCTGGGATTTTTGCTCACTGTTCTTGAGATCATTTTGACCACACCAGATGAGATCTTACGTGGAGCCCCAGATCGAGGGAGATTACCAGTGGTCTTGTATGTCTTCCATGTTCTAATTATTGACAGTTGATTTCTTCACACCAAGCTGCTTGCCTAATCAGACTCAGTCTTCCCAGCCTGATACAGGGCTACAATTTTGTTTCTGGTGTCCTTCGCCAGCTCTTTAGTCTTCAGCATAGTGGAGTTTGGAGTGTGACTGTTTGAGGTTGCAGACAGGTGCCTTTTATACTGATAACAAGTTCAAACAGGTGCCAGTATTACAGGTAATGAGTGGAGGACAGAGGAGCCTCTTAAAGAAGAAGTTACAGGTCTGTGAGAGCCCGAAATCTTGCTTGTTTGTAGGTGACCAAATGCTTATTTTCCACCAAAATTTGAAAAAAAAAATTGCTTTCCAAATTAGAGAATGTGATTTTCAGGATTTGCTTTCTCATTTTGTCTCTCATAGTTGAGGTCTACCAATGATGATAATTACAGGCCGACCTCATCTTTTTAAGTGGGAGAATGTGCACAATTGATGCCTGACTAAATACTTTTTTCCCCACTGTACCATTGGAATTTGGAGCATAATAGGGATGTACATTTGCAGACTAGATATTATCAAGAGGGAAATAAAAAAGGATAAATAGGGAGCGCACATAGGGCGTTATCGTCTTAATAAATAGTCCAGTCCCCCCAATCGGTGTGACTCACCTGCGGTGGTTGTGAGAGCCACAACAAACTATATAGCCCTGATGAAGTGGCAGATTTAAAGCCACGAAACACGTATTAACCTGATTAACCCTTTACTGGACTGGAAGTTTCTTGAGGTCAGTGCGGACTACAAAGCCCAGCTTTTTCTTCGGTGGAAATCAAGAGGGAAATAGAAAGAATGGGTGCTAATGTGAGTTGTTGAACTGCACTAAATTGGATCTGGGAACTTCACCTCAGATGATTACACCTGGATTTCCCAAATTGCACAGCATAGGAAACAGATTGACTACATTATCTGCCAGCAAAAATGGAAAAGATCATTTTTTCTTTAAAACACTACCAGGCTCAAACCCATCAACAACTCGTTGCAGCCAAAGTCAGGGTCAGACTGTGCACAATCAAGAATGCAGCAATTCAGAGGAAGTTTAATATTGGAAAGAACCCTACATGGTAGGCTATCAACATGAGTTACAGGAACAACCTGGTAAGGTAGGAAGTAGGGGATGATCCAGACGAAGCGAAATCAATAGAAACATCACTGAAATTACTCAAGAGAAGATGCCATACAAGAAGCCACTACATAGTGGAAATTATTTAATTGAAACCACTCTTTAGATTGCTAGTCCATAGAAAAAGTAAAGTCCAGCTCACCCTTTCACATAATGAGATGCAGGTGTTTGGCAGATGGAACAGGGAAATTTGGTGGTCAGGCAATATCCAATAACACGGTTTAAAATGTATACGTATATACGTGTTTCAACCAGCATCATGGTCTTAATCATAATACATTTAATAAATGGTATTAAGTCTCTTTTTATGTCCACCCCATCAGGCGAGGTGGTCACTAGTATGATGATTTTATAATTTCAGCTGGTCTAACACATCAATAAATCACAAGTGCTTAAATTAAAAATATAAAACAAACTGGCTGTATACTATTCTTGACAAATATTGCATATTATCACAAATGTTATGTATTCTAAATCATTATCAGAATAAAACTATATATGCAAGGAATATGCAAGCTATAAGCAGAAAACATACTCACAAAGGAGAAAGAGGAAAAAAAAAAGTTCCTTTTTTTCCCTCCTGTTGTGTATTCCTCTTTTAATAAAACAAACGCTAGGAAAGTTTTAAATTTAATATAAGGAATATTTACTGCAATTATAAGCAGATGACATTCACAGTGGAGAGAGAAAGAATAAAAAATATTTTCCCCCTTTAATTAAAAAAGCAAGGTCAGTTTTTAAATTGAATCCCAAAGGATTAAATTTAATCCCAAAGGAAATCTAGTTTCTAGATTAAGAATCCAGAAAGCTTCTCTTTTGTGTAGTTTATATTTGTTGTCGCCCCCTCTGTGTCCCAAAGTGACTTTCTCAAATGATGTCACATTAATGAGAACACATTGCCTGCATGTGATTTAAAAAAATGCTTTGATACTCCGGAAAGACTCCGATTGTTTGATTCTGAGCATCAAAAATATGTTCAGAAATATTGCATCTCAAAAGTCTTGTAGTACACCCCCCCATAATTTAGTTTTCTGGATTCACATTCTACCATGTGTATAACATGATTACATCCACAATTAATAAAATTCTTTATGTTATAAATTTTACCCGTGGTCGGTACTGTAAAATCCTTGCAATTAGTCACATATATGCATAAACCGTTAGACTTTTGGTTACAGTTATAAGATCCTTCAGTTTTTACCCAATTCATATAAGTGACACCTTTGTTACTGTTTAAAAAAAAATCACTTGGAGTGAGAATGTTACCCAGTGTGAGCCCGTGTCTAGACACAAATTTAACCCCTTTCTCTAAAATGGTTTTTGTTTTTTCATCTGAGGTTAGTATGGGAAGATAATTTTTCACTATATTTACAATCAAAAAATATTGTTCGCTACTATCAGTAGAATAAAACACTGATACCTGATTTTGTCTCAAAATAATTTTTCTGTGAAAGACACTGCTCCCTAGGTTTTAAATTAGCAACCTGCCAGGCTCTATCTATATGGCTAGGGTTACATTTAAGGGTGACAGAGCCACTAAAATCTTGTGAAAGCAGCCGCAGCGCATAGCATTAACGCTATGCGCTGCCAGTGAACCGGAGCCCCATAGCAACCCGGTGTTTATCTTAGCAACCGTCACACACCAAGCTGCAGGATGTGCGCTTTAGCTGAGTGCACAGGAAAACATTGCCTGCAACGTTTTCCTGTGCGCTTAGTTAAAGCGCATGTCATGCAGCTTGGTGTGTGACGGCTGCTAAGATAAACATCAGGTTGCTATGGAGCTCCGGTTCACTGGCAGTGCATAGCATTAACGCTATGCGCTGTGGCTGCTTTTTAAAGATTTTAGCAGCTCCGTCACCCTCAAATGTGATCCTAGCCTTTCTTTTTGTTTGGAACCTTGTTTTTAAAAACATTTTTCTAAAATCCCACACTCTGCCTCATATGCCGCAGGTGTAGTGTACCAACATCTCCCTCTAACAAATTCACCCACTGGAATGCTTTTAATAATATGTCTCGGGTGGTTACTAGACGCATATAAAATGGAGTTACCAGAAAAAGCTTTGCCGTATAAACTGGTCTCCACAATGCCTGTCTGAACATTATCCTTCAGCCATATATCATGAAAATAGATTTGCACCTCATCAAATTCATGGGGAAAAAAACACATTGCAAGGATTGTTGTTGAGGTATTTTATGAGCATTACATTATGTGCCCCCCTCCAGTCTATAAGTACATCATCTATGTAGCAAAAATAATATATTTGTTCAGAAAAGGGATTGATTATATTATAAATATATCCTCCCACCAATTCATAAATGTATTTATGAGAGAGAGGCTAAATTTAGCCCCCATTGAACATCCCTATTTCTGCAGAAAACACGTTTCATTAAAAGAAAAATAGTTTATTTTTAATAAAAAATTCACTACATTGATAATTTTTAAATCAGAAAAGATAGACTGTATATATGCAAAATTGCAAATATTTATTTGAATAAAAAATAATATTCAAAACCATACAAATAATGGGTAGCCAAAGTTGATCATCTGTGTTATACATCTCAAACAAAGATGACCTTAGAAAGTGCTTGTCACTGTTTTAGCAAAAATTCCT
The DNA here is from genome assembly GCA_033576535.1 of Allobates femoralis. Taxonomy (NCBI): domain Eukaryota; kingdom Metazoa; phylum Chordata; class Amphibia; order Anura; family Aromobatidae; genus Allobates; species Allobates femoralis. The sequence goes on along the minus strand of JARQOC010000009.1, from coordinate 100,925,151 downwards.
AATAAAAGTGCTAGTGCTTACAGAAAAAAGTGGCAAAACACAAACTATACGTAACACACAGACTTCCACCCCGGAAGAAGGCTCAGGCTGAAACGTGCATGTAGGTGCAATCCCTGATAGTCTGTGCAGATCAGGTAATTACATGATGGCAATATGGCACCCTGGGGGTTAATGTGCCACAGTAACATCCAAGGGTTAACTCCCCACACAACACTGGACACTACACTAGCACCTCTAGGCCAGAAGGGGAGCTCAAGCAGCTCCCTGATATATTCTGGTCTGAGGAGGAAGTAATTAGTTGATAGTTGACAGTTCAGTTGAGTGCAGGGAGCACTAGGAGGAGGACCTGTAAATGGGAGCACTGCTGAGCTCCTGACAGGGACCACTGACTACTTTCAGGCCTGAAGCCAGGGTCTGAGGAGAGGAGTACAAGAAACAGAGGAACATATCTGGGAGACTGATTTACCTCATAACTCGCCCCAGAGGAGTGCAGAAGCCGGATCCCGGATCTGAATCTGTGACTGAAACACGCAGCACAGAAAACACTGGGATAGTGGAGGTTACATACCTACACCGTACCTCAGCAAAGCAACACGGCGGGGTCAAAAGCACACTGAAAGACTCAAGTTGCCTAGCAAAGGGGGTACTTGTGAGGAGAAACAGGGCCAGCAGCCTAGCTAAAGCGGCAGCAGGGCCACACACACAGTGCAGCAGTGGGAAGCTGAGGACCCGGACAGGGTGGGAGAAACCCGGCCCCAATACAAACTCCGTGGACAGTCCTCTACTGAATACCATCACCAGTAAAGCCTTGGAAAACTTCAAAACCGTGAGTGTATGTGATCCTTGTGCTCAAACGCTGTGTGCCCTCACAAACTACCATCATCTCTACTACTACCCATATCCTACAATATCCATAGCACCATCTATAGACTATTATTACCACTGCCCCGGGAAACCAAGCTCTACCCATGGAGAGCTGTTACATCTCCAGCTGCCAAACATCATCCCCGGAGGTTCTGCAGCATCAGTGGTCCCCTCACTGACCACAACCCGTGGGTGGCGTCATGACAAACTATCCTGTAAATATCCCCCTATTTACTTGTGGAACCCGGGACATGGTCCGGACCAAGACCGCCGTGATATCCCCAGCAGTACCCCGGTCCAGAACCAAGTATCCTGTTCCAGTGGGCTCCACAGCAATATTTTGAGCTGTTTGGTGTATTGGAATGCTGGAGCACTAATGTTTTTTTTACACATGTATATTTGGTCATTGGATACATAGGTGGGAATCAGAAGGTGTGTTCCTACGTCCCCCTATCTAATGATCCTTAGGAGACAACATTGTTGTGGTTTAGTTGGTTTTTTGCATTTATGCACTAGCACTTTAATTGAGTTTCATATAGTTTGTGTTTTGGCACTTTTTTCTGTAAGCACTAGCACTTTTATGAGGATTTTGTCTAAAACAGTGACAAGCACTTTAAGGTCATCTTTGTTTGAGGTGTATAACACAGATTATCAATTTTGGCTGCCCATTATTTGTATTGTTTTGGATATTATTTTTTATTCAAATAAAGATTTGTAATTTTGCATACATACAGTCTATCTTTTCTGATTTTATTTTTTTTGTTCTATATGTGCTCATCATTCCATGAATTTTAGGATACAAACTAACACGTTTAATGAAAGGTATCCTTCTGTCAGCTGAAATTTTGTTAACTACATCGATAATGTACCTTTGGAGTTCAATGGAATAGCTGGATCGGTGCAGAAGATCATTTTGAACAGCAACAAGGCTAGACTGTGTGGGATGGATGAATCTAGTGCCCAGACATAGCAAGTGAGCCATGATAGATGGTGGGTCCATTCTAGATTTTTGACCAGATTTAGCACATGTTTGCTGTCCTGTTTGCAACTTGATGATAATTGTGAAATTGGCTTGAGTCTTTCGTCGACCCAATCACACAGATGCTCCCGCACTGAATCAATGCTGGAAACAGAAGGCATGAGTGGGGAAGGGAACACATTTTTATTAGATTTGGGGAGGGCATGAAATAAGGCGATTTTAATGAATTCTGGATTAAGACAATCCTTCTGTTTCGGTGTAATATGCCCTAAATATACCCCTTCATCCAACAATTTAACCAATACCTCTTTAATTTCACATGTGGAATCACTAGTGAGTTTTTTATACACATCAGGATCATTTAGCATGATAGTAATTTCCCTTTGATAAAGGCCACTATCATTACAATGATAGACCCTCCCTTATCAGAGTTTTTTATAGTAATGTGAGGATTATTTTGTAGTTTTTTCAAAGATAAGTTTTCCTTTGTGGTTAAGTTAGATTTTATTTTTATCTCACTTTGGCTGAGTTTAGTAAGCTCTGAATCAACCAAATGCTGAAAATTCTCCATAAAGGGGTACGTGATTGTTTTGAATAGTAGTCAGGAATCGGTACAGATGTGGGAAACCTTTAGTCATGTAATGAAACATCCCTGATATCAATATTAGACAGAGATTGCACATTTTCAATGGTTACCTGCTCAGCAAAATTAGAAAGAGACATATTCCTATCACCAGTTGGAACATTTATTATAGAAGATGTTTCCCTCAAAAAATGCATTTTACTGTTAACCTGCAAGAACATTTTTTACATCAATTAAAGTTTAACACAAATTGAATTTCTTTGCAGACACAAAACCTAACCCCTTGCTGAGCAAGTTTAAACCATCACTGTCTAGAATAATACCAGAGATATTCAAAAGTAGTCATTCACATTATCATCGATTTCTTGCTCCAAGTATCGTAGGAATGAACAGTTCTTATGATGTTTCCTGATGGATCTTCTGGTCTTCTTACAAGACCTATGCAGAAATCGTCTTTTGGAGCACTTGCTCCTTCATCCTCATCCAGGGATGGGCGAATCTACTCGCTAGGACTCGTTACTCGGCGAGTAATAAGGGACTCGCAGGACTCGGTACTCTGCGAGTTTCCCAGCGATTACTCGCACGAGTCCAATGCAAATCAATGGCAAACGCTGACAAAACTAGGATTGCCATTGTTTGCATTAGACTCGGCTACTGTGCCAGTGATAGCAGGGAAACTCGCAAAGTAACTGCTGTTACATTGCGAGTCGAGTCCAGCTGTCTTCTCTGTGCAGCTCCAGGGTCCTAGAGCCCGCCTGCTCACAGACATGATGTAGCAGAGCTGAGATTGTTCTCAGTCTGCTCATTCCCTGTGCATAGACATCTATATCTATGCACAGGGGATGTAGCAGAGAGGACATCGCGTTTTGGACTACGTCGGACGGAAGAGGATTTTTTTAATTAAAGATGGAGTCCCTAATGGCTTTTTTTAAATTTCAAATAAAAATTTTTCTCTGTGTTTTTTTAACCCTTTATTGGAGATTCTTAGTGGCTGGGTCAAACGTGGCCTGACATTAAGAATCTTGGGCTTAATACCAGCTTGTATAACAAAGCTGGTATTAACCCCTTTATTACCCAGCGTGCCACCGCCACCAGGGCCGCTGGAAGAGCGGGGTTCAGCGCCAGAGGATGGCGCTTCAATGAACGTGCCATCTTCTGGGGCGGCTGCGGGCTGCAATTTGCAGCGGGGGGTGCCCAGAAAGCTTGGGCATCCCTGCGCTGCGGATTCCAGCCCCCAGCTGCTTAGCTGTACCTGGCTAGACATAGAAATTGCGCGGAGCCCCACGCTTTTTTTTTTTATTATTTCATGAATTTCAGAGTCAGAGTCTCAGAGTCAGAGTCTCAGAGTCAGAGTCAGAGTCTCAGAGTCTCAGAGTCAGAGTCAGAATCTCAGAGTCAGAGTGTCAGAGTCAGAGTGTCAGAGTCTCAGAGTCAGAGTCTCAGAGTCTCAGAGTCTCAGAGTCAGAGTCTCAGAGTCAGAGTCTCAGAGTCAGAGTCTCAGAGTCAGAGTCAGAGTCTCAGAGTCAGAGTCTCAGAGTCAGAGTCTCAGAGTCAGAGTCAGAGTCTCAGAGTCAGAGTCTCAGAGTCAGAGTCAGAGTCTCAGAGTCAGAGTCTCAGATTCAGAGTCTCAACCTCAGAGCCAGAGTCAGAGACTCAGAGTCTCAGAGTCAGAGTCTCAGAGTCAGAGTCAGAGTCTCAGAGTCAGAGTCTCAGATTCAGAGTCAGAGTCTCAGAGTCTCAGAGTCAGAGTCTCAGAGTCAGAGTCTTAGAGTCAGAGTCAGAATCTCATAATTTCATGAAATAATAAAAAAAAAATGCGTGGGGCTCCGCGCAATTTCTATTTCTAGCCAGGTACAGCTAAGCAGCTGGGTGCTGGAATCCGCAGCGCAGGGATGCCCAAGCTTTCTGGGCACACCCCGCCTAGCAAATTTGCTAGCTCCTCGCGTGACCGCCCCAGATAGTGGCGGCGTCATGTAGGAGCCCATCTAGGTCTGAACCCCGCTTTTTCAGCTGGCCCTGGTTTTGGCGGTGCACGCTGGTAATAAAGAGGTTAGGGCCACTTTGTATTATCACTGCCCTAACCGAAATTTATGGCGGTCATGCCAAATAACATGAACCCATGAATTCTATTAAATGTTTTAAAAAAACTCAAACAGAAAATTTTATTAGAAATAAAAAAAAAAAGCCATTAGGGACTCCATCTTTAATTAAAAAAATCCTCTTCCGTCCGATGCAGTCCAAAACGCGATGTCCTCTCTGCTCATCCCTGTGCATAGATATAGATGTCTATGCACAGGGAATGAGCAGACTGAGAACAATCTCAGCTCTGCTACATCAGGCAGCAGGCAGGCTCTAGGACCCTGGAGCTGTGGCAGCCAGCACACAGAGCAGACAGGACTCTTATATGTGCGAGTTTCCCAGCGATTACAGTTGCAAAGTAAACGAGTCCAATGCAAATAAATGGCAAAACTAGGATTGCTTCAGGCTGAAGCTTCCGAGACACATCTGCGATTTGTAAATCTCACACTACTCGCTATTACTCGCTTCCCCATTCATTAACATTGGACTCGCTAGACTCGCAACGAGTAGCGAGTCCCGGGCTCGGACTCGCTAGAGTCAAGCGATTCCGAGTAATTTAGGATTCGCCCCTCACTATCCTCATCCTGTATATCCTCCTCAGAGTCAGAAAAATCCATTGCCAGATCTGAGGTTTCTTCTCCTCATGAGTCAAACATGACTTTTGGTTTAGGCTGACCATCCTTAAGATTTTTATTTTTATTCGTAAGACTTGGTTTGGGTGTTGACGTTTCTTTCCTTCATGGCAATTATCCATGTGATTCTGTTCCTAATCAGAGACATCTCTTAAACTTTTTCTGCCTAATAGAAGCTATACTGTCCTCCGTTTTATTCAGATTATTTAGAATGCTGTTCTTTAAAGGGGACCTGACAGCTTGTTTTACCACCTCTGCTACCACTACCTGTCCTAGCTGATCACTAAACATCCCTGTCTCACTTAAAACTGCACTATAAAGTTTAAGAAAATGACTTGTATTCTTACATGAAGTCTGCGTCCATAGACTGCGATTGACAGTCTCCAGGGCTTCATTCTCCCCCCCTCGCTTGCTTTCAGCACTCCTGCTGGGCGTCATCATTCGTTCTTCTGTTCTTCCTCTATTTGAAATTTCCCGCGTCGTATCCGGCCCGGTGCATTGTGAGGACTTATGATGTTACCGTCTTGGCATCAATATGCACAATGCGCATGCGCTTTAACCGAGCTGTAGTACAAGGTCAGCCCCACAATGCACCAGGCCAGGTATGACGTTCTGGACGTCGCTTTACAGTAGAAGAGGAGGCGGGAAATTTCAAATAGAGGAGGAACAGAAGAACAAATGAAGACGCCCAGCGGGGCATGCTGACAGCAAGCGAGGAGGGGAGAATGGAGCCCCGGAGCCTCACAGTCTACGGATGCAGAATACATGTAAGTATATAAGGGATCAGCTAGGAAAGTGCAGGGACAGGTAGTGGTAGCAGAGGGGAGTAGAACGAGCTGTCAAGTTCCCTTTATGTTTTTATACATTCCTGTATCTTTGAAATCCTTTATATCATTTTCCACTCCTTTAATAGAAGGGGCACTAACTTCACTTGTTTATTCTTAATATTCAGTTGCCTCAGCTTACCTGAGCACTCTAATAGAATGATGTCCCATTGTTTTGAGAATGCCTCATCAAAAATAAATGTGGGGCACTATTTCAAGCGTAATTCTCTGGAAATAAGGTTTTGGTTCAGATACATCTGTAAGGTTTTACAGCCCCACCACACTCAGAACTGCATGGCCATGTCTTTTTCCAAATCCCTCATGCGTGTCCCTCTGAAGAAGGAACACATTTGTTCAGAAATGCTTAAGGATTGGATCCAGAGTACCCACATAGTAGAAGCTCCGGTGCTTCTCCACTGTGCAATCGCGTGACGTCACCAGCCATCAGGAAGAAACTGAAGATTATTTCTGTGTGTGTCACTGGCCGGGACCACTGCAGTAAGTTCAGTAGTTTTTATCTACTCCTAAATACAGCCTGATCTTTCTCCTGCTTTTTGTTGGACTCTGAAATCTAAATCCTAACCTTTGGTTTCAGGAACTTGTGTGGACAACTCTCACAAAAAATTGGTGAGTGCTATGAGCATTGACAATAATGATTGTGTTTCATTAGTTACAGGTCATGAGCTACTAAATAGCAAGTAAGCTGTGAGTTTACCAATACAGGTATCAAGTGTTAGTCTGTGGTAACTTTTCCTTCAAACCTAAGGTGGAAACATTGTATTGATTAGTGATGGGCGAATCCTAAATTACTCGGAATCGCTTGACTCTAGCGAGTCCGAGCACAGGACTCGCTACTCGTTGCGAGTCTAGCGAGTCCAATGTTAATGAATGGGGAAGCGAGTAATAGCGAGTAGTGTGAGATTTACAAATCGCAGATGTGTCTCGGAAGCTTCAGCCTGAAGCAATCCTAGTTTTGTCATTTATTTGCATTGCTCGTTTACTTTGTAAGTAATCGCTGACTCGCACAGATAAGATCCTGTCTCCTCTGTACAGGCTGCCAGCTCCAGGGTCCTAGAGCCCGCCTGCTGCCTGATGTAGCAGTGCTGAGATTGTTCTCAGTCTGCTCATTCCCTGTGTACAGACATGAATGTCTGTGCACAGAGATGATGTAGCAGAGCTGAGATTGTTCTCAGTCTGCTTATTCCCTGTGCATAGACATCTATATTTATGCACAGGGGATGTAGCAGAGAGGACATCGCGTTTTGGACTGCGTCGGACGGAAGAGGATTTTTTTAATTAAAGATGGAGTCCCTAATGGCTTTTTTTTTTATTTCTAATAAAAAATTTTCCTTGTGTTGTGTTTTTTTTAAAACAATTTAATAGAAATTCATGGCGGTCATGTCTAATATTGGCGTGACCGCCATAAATTTCGGGCTTAGGGTCAGCTGATAATACAAAGCTGGCCCTAACCTCTATTACCCAGCGTGCCACCGCTACCAGGGCCGCTGGAAGAGCGGGGTTCAGCGCCAGAGGATGGCGCTTCAATGAACGCGCCATCTTCTGGGGCGGCTGCGGGCTGCAATTTGCAGCGGGGGGTGCCCAGAAAGCTTGGGCATCCCTGCGCTGCGGATTCCAGCCCCCAGCTGCTTAGCTGTACCTGGCTAGACATAGAAATTGCGCGGAGCCCCACGCATTTTTTTTTAATTATTTCATGAATTTCAGAGTCAGAGTCAGAATCTCAGAATTTCATGAAATAATTAAAAAAAAATGCGTGGGGCTCCGCGCAATTTCTATGTCTAGCCAGGTACAGCTAAGCAGCTGGGGGCTGGAATCCGCAGCGCAGGGATGCCCAAGCTTTCTGGGCACCCCCCGCTGCAAATTGCAGCCCGCAGCCGCCCCAGAAGATGGCGCGTTCATTGAAGCGCCATCCTCTGGCGCTGAACCCCGCTCTTCCAGCGGCCCTGGTAGCGGTGGCACACTGGGTAATAAAGAGGTTAGGGCCAGCTTTGTATTATCAGCTGGCCCTAAGCCCGAAATTTATGGCGGTCACGCCAATATTAGACATGACCGCCATGAATTTCTATTAAATTGTTTTAAAAAAACACAACACAAGGAAAATTTTTTATTAGAAATAAAAAAAAAAGCCATTAGGGACTCCATCTTTAATTAAAAAAATCCTCTTCCGTCCGACGCAGTCCAAAACGCGATGTCCTCTCTGCTACATCCCCTGTGCATAAATATAGATGTCTATGCACAGGGAATAAGCAGACTGAGAACAATCTCAGCTCTGCTACATCATCTCTGTGCACAGACATTCATGTCTGTACACAGGGAATGAGCAGACTGAGAACAATCTCAGCACTGCTACATCATCTCTGTGCACAGACATTCATGTCTGTACACAGGGAATGAGCAGACTGAGAACAATCTCAGCACTGCTACATAATGTCTGTGAGCAGGCGGGCTCTAGGACCTTGGAGCTGCACAGAGAAGACAGCTGGACTCGGCTCGCAAAGAAACAGCAGTTATCTGCGAGTTTCCCTGCTATCACTGGCACAGTAGCCGAGTCTAATGCAAACAATGGCAATCCTAGTTTTGTCAGCGTTTCTGACAAAACTAGGATTGATATTGATTTGCATTGGACTCGTGCGAGTAATCACTGGGAAACTCGCAGAGTACCGAGTCCTGCGAGTCCCTTACTACTCGCCGAGTAACGAATCCTAGCGAGTAGATTCGCCCATCCCTAGTATTGATATGTCTTTTTAATCAGACTCACAGTTTTAACTGGATTGTAGACAGGATCTAGTCACTTAGCATCTCCATCCCTGATTATTATTTTTTCAGTGTTTACTGGTTTGGCACAGAGCTTTATCACATATATTTGAGAATATACTATACTGTCATGCTCATCTGCAAGTTTTTTCTCAGCGATAAATATGCTGAGGAAAAATTTGCATTATGCTGTGTATGCCAGCATATCTCGCCGAGATTCGCCCAATGCAAGTGTATGGGTAAGATTAAAAACATTGCACAGCACACAGAGGGCATTTTTAGCATGGTCTTTCCCATGCTGTGAAAAGTTAGAATTGATAGACATACAGATAAACAGAAATAGATAGATAAATAGACAGACAGACAGACAGATAGATAGATAGATAGATAGATAGATAGATAGATAGATAGATATAGAAAAAGACTAAGAGCAGCACTTTATCCCTTACAAGGGTGGTGCAAATCAGTCCAGGGTTATGTTCCTTCACCCCCCTATACAGACCAGTAAACGACTGCAGCACTCCAATAAGATGTAATATGCCTTTAATGGCCTTCAGGCATCCTGTGGTGGACGTTTCGGTCCTCAGACCTTCTTCCAGGCTGGAAGAAGGTCTGAGGACCGAAACGTCCACCACAGGATGCCTGAAGGCCATTAAAGGCATATTACATCTTATTGGAGTGCTGCAGTCGTTTACTGGTCTAGATAGATAGATAGATAGATAGATAGATAGATAGATAGATAGATAGATAGATAGATAGATAGATAGATAGATAGAATAGCTAGCTTGACTTTACCAGACTGCTTCTTCTTCTTTCTCTGCTCATTAAGCTTCATGCATATTCAATGCACTGACCGGCAATAGCCAATCACAGATGCTTACTCTCTGTTAGAGATTCTGTGATTGGCTGTTGCAATTAGACTGCGCTCACACAATCTCAACCGGTGTCCATGCTTGGTTGACATACACATTATTGTATGGAAACCAATTTGCCATCATAGTGTGTAAAATAAATAAATAATGGAAAAAATGCATAAGGCTTTGTTGTATTTTTCAATCTCAGCACAGATAAAGCAAACAGCTGTGGGCTTCCACCCTCAGCTGCCTAGTTTTACCTTGGCTGGCAAAAAAAAAAAAGTGTGCGCTTTGGCCTATGTTTAATTCCCACCAAAGGTAAAACTAGGGAGTTTGAGCCTGGTATTCTCAGCGTGGTGGGGGCTGTGGTTATTGGGTCCCCCACACTATAGAATAGCTGCCTGCAGCTGCCCATGAAATTGGAGCATTCATTAGAAGTGCCAATTCCTGGTGCATTGGGGTGATAGAGGGGGATAATGACAGTTGATGATTGACAGCTTGACATTAAGCTCCTGTATCGATAACAGGCGTCTTCTGACACCCGCACATTATCTGTCCATTAAGTGAAGAGTTAATAAACACACACAGACATAAAACCTGTAGTAAAAGTAAAACACACTGACAACCCTCATTTACCTTTTATTAAAAGTCCCAACAACACACCCTTTGACGACAATCCACGAGTTTTCATGTCACATTCTCAGCTCTGCTGCATCGAAGGCCACAGGAATGAAGAAACATCCTGTCATCGCGGCCTCTAAGCACAGAATGGTGACCCGGAGAGCTGTGACTGTATGAGCTATTCAATAACCTTGCCCGAGTGCGACACACAATCCCTCAAATCCAATTTTCCCTGTCTGTTTTATATATATACTAGATGGGTGCCCGATGCACAATGCATCGGGATTCTAGCAGAGCGAGTCTGTGACTCGCAATGGCCGCTTCGCGGCCAATGCTTCGTTCGTATCCACATGACGACATTGACTCGCAGCGAGTGCGGTCTCAAAAGGGGCAAAAATCCCATTCATGATTATATATATATATATATATATATATATATATATAATGATATTAAAACACACAGCAAACCAGTTTTCAGCTTGTGAATGGTGCCTAGTGTCTTGTTCATACGGTGCAGTGTTTGTTTTAATTTTTTACCTACATGGCAAACTTCATTGAAATTTTACTTTTGCTCATGTAAGTGTTTTTTTTCTCTTAATCAGGTACGGTAATTGGAAGCTCTATTTTATTGTTATACAATTTTTAAAGCATATATTGTTTTAGAAGTGTATATTGATAGTGCCTAGATATACATTGAATCTAACATAGTTTGGAGATCCTAAAGCACCAACCTGACATACAGTGATGAGCAAAAGGATAACAATGCTGTGAGCTTTGAATTTCAGGTTCCTTATCTCACCATTCACTACAGCTTGGAGTGTGAGACTACTTTCAGTTCATAGACAATTATCTTGTCTATCTAAGGGCCCTTTCACATCAGCGTTTTTTGAAATTTGCGGCAAATGCGGTGAAAAAACCACATCTGCCGCGATTACCGCATACCGGCTGCACTTGTGGCGCGGTTGCGGCGCGGTTGCGATAAACGCCATACTATGTATAGGCGGACTTGCGGCAGGTGCGGCAAGTGCGGTTTTGGCACTTGCGGCAGGTGCGGCCGCGAAAAAAAATACTGTCAGCCGCGGTTTTTTTCGCGGCCGCACCTGTCGCAAGTGCCAAAACCGCACTTGCCGCACCTGCCGCAAGTCCGCCTATACATAGTATGGCGTTTACCGCAACCGCGCCGCAAGTGCAGCCGGTATGCGGTAATCCCGGCAGATGCGGTTTTTTCACCACATCTGCCGCGATTTGAAAAAAACGCTGATGTGAAAGGGCCCTAATACAGGGATCCCCAATTCAAGGCCTTGAGGGCCGCCAACAGTGCAGGTTTTCAGGATTTCCTTAGTATTGCACAGAGGCTGGAATCATCACCTGTGCAGATGGTCACATTAGCACCTGTGCAATACCAAGGAAATCCTGAAAAAATGCACTGTTGGTGGCCATTGAGGCCTGGAGTTGGGGACTTCTGATCTAATACATAAATTTGACTTGCAGCTATTCAGCATATCATTAGTTATGCAGATTCTTGTCATGTCACTGTATTGTTACTGTTTTGCTCCTGGTGGCAGATAAATGTTTTTTTCTTGTAAACTACACATTACAACCTGTTTTCACATTGTATAATGCACAGTGTATTATTAGGATAATGCTCAAGTGAAAAGTCACTGGTTTGAATCAAGGAGTAGCCATGAAGAAAATTTCCCAAAATAAGACAGACTGCTCATTGATAGCAGTCTCTTGCCCAAGAAAATTGTCATACTGCATCATGTGAGTTTCATAACAGTGGAAGTGATGCAAAATGAAGTCCATCCATTCAAAAGCCAAGAAATGGATGTCCAGGCAAAATATCAAAGTCAGCAAGTTGGCTTATCACAAAATCTATCGTTTTTAGTGCCAAAAACATGTCAGTGGAGGCGGCTCATATGCTTCATCGTAGTGAGATCACAGACGTCCATGCAAGCACAATGCGACACGTTACACAAGTCTGCAATAGTGGCCTAAAGAAAGGTAAAGGATCCTCAACCACAATATCATCATGAGAAGCATCAGCTCAAGTTTGCCAAAAAGTGATAACTAGAAGAATGGAAATGAGTGATATCGAGCGATGGGATGAAAGTCAATAGGCTAGACAAGGGGTCTCAAACTCCAGGCCTCGAGGGCCACACACAGTGCAGGTTTTCAGGTTTTCCATAGATTTGACAGTTGGTAATCAAATGACCAACTGTCAAATTCTAAGGAAATCCTGAAAACCTGCACTGTGTGCGGCCCTAGAGGCCTGGAGTTTGAGACCCCTTGTCTAGCCTATTGACTTTCATCCCATAGCGGCCCGCTATACATTGTACATTGACAGTGAGGTGCCAGTCAGAGAAGGGTGCTTATTAAGACAACATGGCATGAACAAGCTAGTCATGGCAATGATAATGTTTCTGTTAACCCTTAGAGCATGCTGTTTTAAGATTGCATAGCAAAACTCTGCTGACAGACTCCCTTTAAGTAGTTTTAATTGATTGCATAAACGTCAGTCCCAAGACATGTCCTAATTACCTTAGATACCGTGCCTTTCATTAAATTAGCCTTTAACACACACAGACAAATTTCATGGGCCTCTTGAGTAAACCTTTGACAATACCAACTCATCATGTGTTCCAGTCATGTCTTCAAATTTGTGAAATCTTCAAGAATGGAGGAGAAAGAGGTGAAAGAAAGAGAAAAAAAAATGTCTTCTCTTCTTTTTGCCCTAGAACCCATCTTTCCCACTATCACATTGTGGCCAAAACCAAGTTCCTGACAATGTTGAAAACCCTCATCCTGAATGTTCCCACTTCTCATAATTTCCTGCACATCTAGGACAGCCCAAGCAAAAGGTTATATAAAGGAACAAGAGAAGTTTATGACCCTATATTCCTTACTATTTAATCTACGAGACCACTTAGCTGAAATCCAAGTATGTTTATTTCATTGTAGATTATGAGAAGCTTTACAAGGAATAACAGCATAAACTTACTATTCTTTTCTTTCAGCCTTCTTTTGATACAATTTAATGTCAATTTTGCCATCTGTGTATCTTTCCTGAAATCTGGACTCAATGAAATTGCATTCCCCTGATACTCCATATGTTGCTATTCTTTTATTTTTATTTAAGTCTGTGTCTTTGTAAGAAGAACAGAGCACTTTGAATAAAATTGAAAAAGAATGTCTACCCAGGGGTAGGCTTATGTAGTGGGACTTTATGAACCCTTCAAATCAAGAATCTATTTTAATGTTCCACCATTTTGCGAGTTTTAAAGGGGTTTCTTCCTTTCAACTCTCTTCTGTCTACCTTCACTGTCTTTCAAACACTTCTCATTGTGGTCATTCAGTTGTGTTAGGGCCCTTTCACATCAGCGTTTTTTGAAATTTGCGGCAGATGCGGTGAAAAAACCGCATCTGCCGCAATTACCGCATACCGGCTGCACTTGCGGCGCGGTTGCGGTAAACGCCATGCAAAGTATAGGCGTACTTGCGGTCAGCCGCGGTTTTTTTCGCTGCCGCACCTGCCGCAAGTGCAAAACCGCACTTGCCGCACCTGCCGCAAGTACGCCTATACTTTGCATGGCATTTACCGCAACCGCGCCGCAAGTGCAGCCGGTATGCGGTAATTGCGGCAGATGCGGTTTTTTCACCGCATCTGCCGCAAATTTCAAAAAACGCTGATGTGAAAGGGCCCTAAGTGGGGATATTTCTACAGTGCACTTTACTGCTGCAGGCAACCATTGGGAGTTGCAGGTCTAGCCAATAAGTCCAAGATCCTCCATTGAAGTGCAGAAGTCTCGCATGACTTCACAAATCTCGCGAGACTTTGGTGCAGACATCTGGCAAGACTTCACAAATCTCACGAGATGTTGGCACTTTCTTCAATGGAGGAGCATGGTCACCTGCTCCAGCAGCTCCACGGCGCAGGCGCGAGTGATCCTGTCACTCAAGCACCGGCCAGAGGAGGGGTGGGAATTTTCAAATTGCAGGGCAGGTTTTGCAGCCAGGGGGGCAGCGAGGACTTTATACATATGAACTATATAGCATGCCTCCCGGACTTAATTGGAGGCAGTGCTGGACAGAATATAACTTCATATCTTAGGTATGAGGTGCACATCTGGGCACATAAAGGGGTTATAAGAACCCCATTTGCATTATGTGTAAGTTGGTGGGCACAGTTTAAAATGCCCAAAGGGGGTGACAGGTTACCTTTAAATATGAGAGATCTGAAACAGTTTGCAAATGAAGAGTGGTTCAAAATTCCAATTGGGAATTGGAATAAACTTGGTTGTAGGAATCAATTGATTGCAGTTACTTATTACAAAGGGTGTGCAAGCAAATATTAAGTTGAGGATTCCAGTAATTTTGTCCGGACCAATTTTGTGGTTTTGTGTATAGTTATGTCCAATTTGCCTTCTTTTCTCTTTTTTTGGGTTGCTCCAATACACAGAAAGGAAATAAACATGACCAAACATGTGTAATTGCAATCATTTACTGGGAAAAATACTTAACTTTCTGGACCAATTTCAAGGATATAAATACTTTGGGCTTGACTGTACATACTCTTCGTCACATTCCCTGAATGATTCTACTGGAACAACGGCAGCATGTATCACAACGGGAGATTACATGTAGACTCATGCTGCTAGTACCATACATTTCAGCTCACAGCGGGAAAGGGTTAAAGCAAATTAAAATTGTCAAATTGATAGATGAAGGGAATATAAATAAATCTGGGAAAGTTGATTGGTCAAGATATGACACATAATATAAACTTTGACGTCAGTAAACGCTAAAAAGTTCATAAAATGAAAAATCTTTAAAATGTTAGTCTCAGGAATTACTAATCCATTTCACGATAATGTCCACTAAGGTAAAGAACGGCTATATACATGTGCGATCGAAGCAGCTAAACTGCAGGGAAATATATTTTTATGATGAGAATGAATTTAGAGGAAAAATCTGTAATCCTCACACAACTATCGAAATAAAAAATATACTGAAATTGTTTTTCTTATTTCTGGTTCATCAACAACTGGGAATTTTATTGGCAGGTTAAATGTCTGACTATAAATGATAGGAGACTCATGATGTCCAGGATGCGTAACTCATGATCTTCAAGTAACTAAATAAAATGATACTCTATATACATGCACACGATTGACTGTGCTGTTATTAAATCTCTCCACAATTAGACTAATTCAGATATACTGCGGCTATTAAAGAGCAAATCTATATTACTCTACTAAGTAACTGCAGTGAGAAACATTTCTCTGTGTACATGCAGTCATGTTTAAAGGTTTATGGAGCTCTTCTCTGTTAACAATGATAAGTATATAATCTTGTAGGCATAAAGCGGCACACTTCTTGATGATTGGTTTGCATCTTTATCTTAAGGCCGGGTTACACACTGAGATGTCCCAGCGATCCGACCAATGATCGAGATAGCTGGGACATTGCTATATGATCACTGGTGAGCTGTCACACCAGCGACCAACGAGAATGCTGGTAACCAGGGTAAACATCGGGTAACTAAGCATAGCACTGCACTTAGTTACCCAATGTTTACCCTGGTTACCATGTCCCAGCATGTACTGTGCGGTGTTGGGCATCGGCCGGGAGGTCGTTGATCGTTGGTCTCCCGCTGTTACACACGCCGATGATGGCCGCCCAGTGGGAGACCAACGATTGAAAAATGGCCCTGGCCATTATACCAACAATCGCTGATCGTTGTAGGATGTCACACATAGCGACATCACTACGAGGTTGCTGCAACGTCACATGTTGCATCGACATCGTTAACGATGTTGACAAGTGTAAACTGGCCTTTAGGGTGTGTGCACCAGGTATATTTTTCAGGTAGATTAAGAAACTAAATCCATGCATACCTCAGGGACACATTTTTTAGGGCAACACTAGCTGTTAACATAATACACAAAAGAGAACTAGAGCATCGAGACTGCCCATACTGTGTAAATGTCTGAACAAGATTCAAAGTTCACACAACCATCATGCAGTGAAATTTATTTTTATTCATGAAAATTATACATTTAATTAATCAAACTATACACAATTGGTATTATCAGGCCAGGATAGTGAAGCGACCGGTGGTAAGGCCGCAGGTGTGTGTGTATGATCTTTCTCAACAGAATCCCCATACTCAGGTTTAACCGATAATAACATTTCTTTACTGTAAAACATATTTATCTCACAGTCAACCGAACTATATGCGCACTTGTATATATTAGAGTCTCTGGATCTTCACTTCTGCCGGGTACGCAGCAAGAAAAAAACACAACAATGAAGGTATCTTTCCCTAACTTTCCCTAAAATCACGTACCAGTCTTATCACAGAAGAAGATGTCGCTCCCACGTAGCAGGCCTGGGGATCTCCTCACTCTTCTTCTTTGGTCTCCTTCTGCAGGTAACAGTCTGTCTCTCCCAGTCTCAGGGCACACAGAGCAACAGCAGAAGGGAGATCACAGCAGCACAAATGGCTCCCTTATGTCGGTCACGGCCCCAGCACATGCACTCTGGGTGCTCGGCGGGCAAGGTTTTGCAGAGCGGCCAGATACACAGCACCAATGTCCAGTGGCCCAGGATCAGTCACAGGGGCTTCTGCGGGGTGATTTTTCCGGCAAGGTGTAGCAAAATAGTCCACTTTAAACAGACATCCGCAGGTAGATCTTCTCAGCTCTGGATTTATACTGCTCTGATTCTCTGCTTTCACTTCCTGGTTAAACAACAGAGATGGCTGGGAGTTTCCCAGCTCTGTGATTGTACAGTCCACTGGACAAGTGCGGACTGTGCACAGTTCCTTTCAGTTTCAATTTCAATAATACAATCTGAATTGTACACCTCATTACATACCCCCCCACTTAAAGGTTGACAGTCCCTGTCAACAACCATCGGCTCCAAGGCAGTGATGGCCGTTGATATCACAGGGATTGATCTCCGGCGGAGTAGGGACCTCTGTTGGGGGAAACCGTCATCCCCCGTTCACCTTCACTCCCTTGTTCAGGGCTCACAATATCTCCAATAAACTCAGTCACATTTTCTACCCGCGGAGAGTAGGATCGCCGGCGGTAGCGGCGCCGGTTGGGGGCAAATCTGCTTCCTTTAACGGGAACACCCCCAGGACCGGTGACGTCGGCGGCCTCTGTACCCCTCTCTCCCTTCACAACATCAAACTGTACCACCTCCCCATCACCAACGCTGCGGAGGCACTTACGAGGATTGTTACGCTTTATGGCAGTCTGATGTACAAACACGTCATCCTTTGTGTCATTCCTGTTGATGAAGCCATACCCATCGCGACATTAAACCACTTCACCGTCCCCTGGACCCGAGTGGCCAGCACTTGCTTATCGGTCTGGCTCTGTCTCTTCACACCCTTTTTCCTGATCTCCCCTGCCGAGCGAGCCGCTTTGGCGGGGGCGTCTAGTTTAAAGGTGGCTGCTGTTGTGGGGCATGGCTTGCTGGTTCTGGTATATTGGACCACGGGTGGAGGATGCGGACAACGGTTTGCCCTATGGCGGGGGTCGCCGCATGTCCAGCACCTTCCCATTGGCCGGCTGGGTTGCTGTCTCGCTTGCCTGTCCGCCTGTTGGTCTAGCATGAGCTGCAGCTGTAGTATCTGTTTCTGCAACTCTGCTACTATCTGCTTCAATTCTTCCGTGTCACTGCTCGGACTGCTGGCACCGGATATGGACCTGCAGGCCGTAGTATAAGTCTGGTTATAAGCTACTACCGGGAGGAGATTCTGTTGATCACACATCCTGCCGACTACGCCAGATGAAGCGACCGGTGGTAAGGCCGCGGGTGTGTGTGTATGATCTTTCTCAACAGAATCCCCATACTCAGGTTTAACCGATAATAACATTTCTTTACTGTAAAACATATTTATCTCACAGTCAACCGAACTATATGCCCACTTGTATATATTAGAGTCTCTGGATCTTCACTTCTGCCGGGTACGCAGCAAGAAAAAAACACAACAATGAAGGTATCTTTCCCTAACTTTCCCTAAAATCACGTACCAGTCTTATCACAGAAGAAGATGTCGCTCCCACGTAGCAGGCCTGGGGATCTCCTCACTCTTCTTCTTTGGTCTCCTTCTGCAGGTAACAGTCTGTCTCTCCCAGTCTCAGGGCACACAGAGCAACAGCAGAAGGGAGATCACAGCAGCACAAATGGCTCCCTTATGTCGGTCACGGCCCCAGCACATGCACTCTGGGTGCTCGGCGGGCAAGGTTTTGCAGAGCGGCCAGATACACAGCACCAATGTCCAGTGGCCCAGGATCAGTCACAGGGGCTTCTGCGGGGTGATTTTTCCGGCAAGGTGTAGCAAAATAGTCCACTTTAAACAGACATCCGCAGGTAGATCTTCTCAGCTCTGGATTTATACTGCTCTGATTCTCTGCTTTCACTTCCTGGTTAAACAACAGAGATGGCTGGGAGTTTCCCAGCTCTGTGATTGTACAGTCCACTGATGCCCCCTGGTGGACAAGTGCGGACTGTGCACAGTTCCTTTCAGTTTCAATTTCAATAATACAATCTGAATTGTACACCTCATTACAATAGTTTGACACAATCAGGAGAGAAACTACATACAATCATGGACACAAAACCGTAGTAGAAAACCGATAGGATAAAGCGGGTGTCATTGATCTACTCATTTATTATAGTAAAGTGTGTATCAGGTGATCAATGCACTCCACGTAAACTCCCTATCAGTGCTCTATTATGGGAAGCTAGGGCCAAAATAATAAAGGTGGAACACTCTGCAGGGGAAAAGGTGCCTCTAGTCTACTAAACAATTAGAGTAAGGTGCCAAAAACCAACAGGAGTGCACTGTGCGAGCTCCCTTTACAGTAATCCACAACTACTCAATAGGAGATCAAAATTATCCATTAGATGTAAATGTAAATGACACGTGTGTACAGCCCCGCAGAGGCAGCTGCTCACAAAACACATGTCAGGCCTGCTCCTAACTACTACATTTACTGTGGTTGTTTTTTTTTTCCTCCTCTGTGGGCAAACCTTTTAGCTGTAAGTCAAACAGTCCCTCCTCCCTTCCACCTCTACTTTCAGTTTTGTGAGGCACCCTGTGGCTGGGGTATAGATAAGAGGGAGGAGGAAGGGCTTAGTTTACAGCCTAAAGGCTCGTCCAGAGAGGAGATAAAAAACAACAACCCCAATGCTGCACACATCAATCATCTGCTGCACTGTTTTCCAAGAGTTTTATAACACTTTTCTCTGCAATCAAACATGGAACATTCAAGTTAAGGTATGATTGCACTCAGCATCCCAGTGCCTGTAAAGTACTGGCTTCACTTTATAGCCCTAAATCCTGCTGGTTGGTTCCCTTTAATTACACAGTCCCAACTATTTTATGATTATATACCATTCCTCATCTATATGTTAGGAGTGCACAGCTTGCCGTACT